>APFE030306209.1:109398-154116 GCA_000404065.3 Pinus taeda
TTGGTGTTTGGCTTCTCTTGGCTTGCAGAAAAGATAAAAATAATAAACAAACAGGGTATCAGGCTAATTGTTGTCAAGGTGGAGATTGTTGAGATTTTCTGTTTTTCATAAATTAGGCAAAAATCTCAAATGTGTGACAACAATAGGATTTGTTGCTATATTAGCTCCAGTTAGTTGGGAAAGAGTTAATGTATCTTATATTTGTTATGACTGGATTTATGAGTCAGTTAGATTCTCTTGGCTATAAAATATATGCCCGTACAGATATTGGATGAGAGTTAGTGAGTGAGGAAATAATTGTTTTGTAATCTCCTGATTAATAATAAGATTGCCGATGCCTCTATTTGGTGGACGTAGCCCAGATTGGTTGGGTGAACCACGTTAAATCCTTGTGTTGTCTTTTTATGATTTTATATGTTGTGTTTGTCTTTTAATTTCCGTTGCGCACTGTTTGCTCCAACAATTGGTATCAGAGCATGTTGAGGAGCGGGTGCGTGTGACAGAGCTGCTGAAGGTGGAGTTTTTTCAGCGATTGGCACGGTTTCGGGCGAGAAAGTCGCGCCAATTTT
This sequence comes from Pinus taeda, assembly GCA_000404065.3. Taxonomy (NCBI): domain Eukaryota; kingdom Viridiplantae; phylum Streptophyta; class Pinopsida; order Pinales; family Pinaceae; genus Pinus; species Pinus taeda. The sequence goes on from APFE030306209.1 coordinate 109,968, forward strand.
AGACAGTGAACAGGTTGGCGCGGTTTATTGCGGAACAAGCCAATTGGCGCGGATCCAAGTTTAATACTCGCGCCAGAGTGCCATTATCCCGATTGACACGGATCCGACAGGTTTAAGCGCGCCAATCTTGTTACTCTAACCGATTTTGCTTCTGGCGCGGATCTACTGCTGTGAAGGCAGCGCCAAGACCCTTTCGGCGCGCCAAGCGAGGATCGCTTTGGTAAAACTGCAATTTTGTTATTTATTTTTATTTGTAATCTACAATTTGTACAGTAGAGGGATTGTATGATAAGATAAATGCACTATAGTAGAAGGCGAAGGCATTTTTTGTTAAATATTAATTTGAAATTTATTAACAAGTTGGAATTGGACAGATTTTGTGTTGATACAATATGGAACAAACTCAAAGTGATCGTTTTGAGATCCGAGAAGTTCAATGGCAAAAACAACTTCGAGAATTAGGAAGGTGAAGAGTATGATCTATTTGTGCAACAGGCCCGTGCAAGGCGTTTGATGGAAAATCCAAACAGCCCTTACAACATGACAGATGATGAGTGAATTAATTGGATGAAAGAGCATTGAGTCATCCACTGTGTTTGTGTGATGATGTTTGATTAATCGTGTCGGAGAAAACAAACTGTTGGTTGTGGGACAAAGCTTGAGAAGTTGTACCAATGACAAGAACCTTACCCAATAGGATTCTCCTGAAAGCGACAGTTTTACAGTTTCCGATGAAGGGAAGGAGCTATCGATTACTGATCCCATTTGAAATCTTTTAATACTCTCCTGGTGCAATTAGAAAGTATAGAAGTAAAATTTGAATCAGAAGATAAAGATATAACTTTATTATGCTCGTTGCCTGAGTCATGGGATCATTTTGTTACTTCTATAAGTCTTAGTTCATCAGAAACCCTTGAGTTTGATGATGTAGTTGCATATTTATTATTTGAAGAAACAAGGAAAAGGTCAAATTTAGAAACCTCTACATCAAAAGCAATGATGGTCAGAGGTCGTTCTAAAGAAAGACGCTTCAGTAGGCACATCGACTCGCGTTCAAAATCGAAAGGGAAGAAGAGTAACGTAAAGCATTGGTTTTGTGGCAAATCGGGACATTTGAAGAAGGACTGTTGGAAGCGACAACAAACTTCTAAAGAAGACTCTTCGACATAGAAGAAAGAAGCAAACACGACAGATACAGGTTCGACATCCAGTTCAAGTATGACTGATGAAGTGTTATCAGTTAATTTGTCTAATCATGATCAACATTGGCTGTTAGATTCTGGTGCATCAAATCACATGTGCATTCATAGAGAATGGTTTAAGACATATAAATCAATTAATGATGGAGTCGTTTACATGGGAAATGATGTCACATGTAATATTGTTGGAATTGGAAGCATTCAGCTGCAAATGTTTGATGGGACAACTAAAATTTTAACTAATGTAAGACATGTACCTGAATTAAGGAAAAATCTCATTTCAGTAGGAGCACTAGACACTAATGCATATAAAACTGTTATTCAAGGTGGAGTAATAAAAATTTTATAAAGGAATTTTACTAGTAATGAAAGCAAAGAAGGTTGGAAATCTTTTTTAGTTAGAAGGAAGAACAGAGTCAGATCATGTTTCTACAGTGTCTGAAAATGACAGTAGTTCTATTCGTTTATGGCATCAAAGGTTGGGCCATATGAGCAAAACAGGTTTAAAGATTTTGTCTAATCGTAAGTTACTTCCTAATCTAAAGTCTGTTAAGTTAGATTTCTGCAAACATTGTTTGTTTGGGAAACAAAGCAAGCAGAGGTTTAAAACTGGCAAACATTCTAGTAAGGGAATCCCTGATTATATCCATTCTGATGTTTGGGGTCCATCCCCTACAACCTCACATGGAGGCTCGTCATATTTTGTATCTTTTATTGATGATTTCTCTAGAAAAGTGTGGGTCTATATGTTAAAAAGGAAGTCTGATGTATTTACAGTTTTCAAATAGTTTAGAGCATTAGTAGAAAACATCACTGGAAGAACCATAAAATGTTTAATAACTGACAATGGTGGTGAGTTTACTTCAAAGGAATTTGAAAATTATTGCAAGGACGTTGGGATCGAAAGACATAATACCACTGTATATACTCCTCAGCAAAATGGAGTTGTTGAACGCATGAATACGACTCTTTTAGAGAGAGCAAGGAGTATGCTGAGTAACACCAATTTGTAAAAGGAATTGTGGATAGAAGCGGTGGCTACAACTTGTTATGTGATAAATCGATCACCATCAACGGCGATAGGATGCAAAATTCCTCAAGAGGTATGGAAAGGTCATCCTTGTGATTATTCTAAACTAAGAATTTTTGGTTGTGATCCATATGCTCTAGTGCCAAAACATCAACGTTCTAAATTAGATCCAAAATCAAAAAGATATATCTTTGTTGGATATGGTGATGGAACAAAGGGATACATACTGTGGGATCCTACTACCCACAAGATCATCATTAAAGAAGATGTTAAGTTTAATGAATCCTCACTTGTAAATTTAGATGTAGATAATAAATTGAAACAGGATAATGTATCTGAATTTCAACACATTCAGTTTGAAACCAGTTCTGATGATAGTCAAGATGAACATAGTTCAGATGCAAGTCATGAACAAGTTTCAGATACAGATCATGAACAAGGTTCAGATGTAGATCATGAACATGTCTCAGATGTTGATCATGAAGAAGTTCCTACAGATAATAATCAACCAATTGTGGAAGTACCAAAAACATCTTTAAGGAGGTCTACAAGAATGAAACGTCCTCCTAAAAGGTATGATGATTATGTTACTTCAGTTGCTTTTACCGCTAACGATGATGAACCTTTGTGCTATCAGGAAGCTGTAGAAGGTTCTAAAAGTGAAAAGTGGAAAGCAGCTATGAAGGATGAAATAATGGCCTTAGACAAGAATGGAACATGGGATCTGGTAGAACTTCCTAAAGATAGGAAAAATGTGGGATGTAAATGGGTTTTCAAATTGAAAAGGGGTGTTGATGATACAAAGGATAGGTACAAAGCAAGGCTGGTCACAAAAGGTTTTTCTCAGAAAGCAGGCATTGACTTTCATGAGAGATTTTCACCAGTTGTAAAAATAGTTTCAACTCGAATTATATTAGCATTAGTCGCTTTACTTGATTTAGAATTACAACAACTAGATGTTAAAACTGCATTTTTACATGGAGATTTAGATGAGGAAATTTACATGGAACAACCAGAAGGGTTTGTTCAACATCACAACAAGAAATTTGTCTGCAGGCTCAAGAAATCATTGTATGGTCTGAAGCAGTCGCCTCGACAGTGGTACAAGAAATTTGATTCTTTCATGATGAGTCAAAATTATATAAGAAGTGAATATGATCAGTGTGTTTACTTTAAGCAATTAAGTAATGACATGTTCATTATCTTAGTGTTGTATGTTGATGATATGCTTTTAGCAAGCAAAAAGCATAGAAGAAATCAACAGGTTGAAGGCTCAGATGGCAAGGGCATTTGATATGAAAGATCTAGGAGCAGCAAGACAGATTTTGGGCATGGAGATTTTCAGAGACAGGAGCAATGGTAAGCTATGGCTATCACAACAAAAGTATATTGAGAAAATACTTTTGAGGTTTGGTATGGATAATGTGAAGCCTTTTTCAGTCCCTTTAGCTTCCCATTTTAAGCTTTCTTCGAGTTTATGTCCTAATACAGATGAAGAAAAGGATTATATGTCTCGAATTCCATATGCCATTGTAGTAGGTTGTTTGATGTATGCGATGGTTTGTACTCGACCAGATATTTCACATGCAGTTGGGGTTGTCAGTAGGTATATGGAAAATCCAGGTAAAGAACACTGGTCAACAGTGAAATGGGTGCTTCGGTATTTGAGAGGCACAAGTGATTATTGTATCACTTATAACAGGAGTAGTGAATTTGTTTGCAGATATGTTGATTCCGATTTTGGAGGTGATTTGGATAAGAGAAGGTCAACATCAAGGTATGTCTTTACTCTTGTAGGTGGAGCTATTAGCTGGATGTCAAAGCTATAGAACATTGTTGCTTTATCCACTGCTGAAGTAGAATACATAGCTACTTCTCATGCTTACAAAGAAGTGATTTGGTTGAAAGATTTGTTTGGTGAGTTTGGTAGGTTACAGGACAACATCAAGTTATTTTGTGATAGTAAAAGTGAAATTCATTTGGCTAAGAATCCGGCCTATCACAGTAAATCAAAGCATATACCTATCAAGTACCATTTTGTCAGATAGGTTATCACTGAAAGGGCAGCCTCTCTTGAAAAGGTGCATACAAAGGAGAACTGTGTAGACATGTTCACGAAACTAGTTTTGTTAGAGAAGCTACATTGGTGTTTGGCTTCTCTTGGCTTGCAGAAAATATAAAATAATAAAGAAACAGGGTATCAGGCTAATTGTTGTCAAGGTGGAGATTGTTGAGATTTTCGGTTTTATTAAATTGGGCAAAAATCTCATGTAGGTCACAACAATAGGATTTGTTGCTATATTAGCTCCATTTTGTTGAGGAGGAGTGAATGCATCCTATATTTGTTGTGAGAGAATTTATGAGTCAGTTTTATACTTGTAGCTATAAAATATAGGCTCGTATAGGATATTAGGATAGTAGAGAGTGTGTGAGGAAATAAATTGTTGTAATCTCCAGATGAATAATAAGATTGCTGATGCCTCTGTTTTGGTGGATGTAGCCCAGATTGGTTGGGTGAACCACGTTAAATCCTTGTGTTTATATTGTATGATTTTATGTGCTGTGTATGTCTTTAAATTTCCGCTGCACACTATTTGCTCCAACATAGAAGCACACTATTGTTATTATTATTCCCATTAGTGTTGATTGATTTGAGTAGTACCCATAATTTTATTCATTGTAAGATAACCAAGGAATTGAATTGCTTTCTATATCCAACACCAGAGTGTCAAGTGATGGTCGAAAATGGAGGAATCATAAATTGATCTGGAAAGTGCCATATTATCAAGCTATCCATGGGAGAATATGTATTGAATAGTCCAATTCTTTCCATTCCAATGGGTGGTGCTAATGTTGTAATATGAGTCCAATGGTTATAATCTTTGGGTACGATAACTTTTAATTTTCAAGAACTTTTCTTGAATTTTTTTTGGGAAGGAAAGGAAGTTCAAATAAGGGGGTTGCACTAATAAAAATAAGGGGCTACACTAGTATTATATGGACCTAACAAATGATCAAGGCTATGCCCAACCTTCCAAGGCGACTCAACAATTCCAAGGTCTATCACTCCATAGCTGGCCCCAAAATTGAGCAACAACTTGCATCACCATATGATGAAGACCTTGGTGATGACCCATGTGTCAACCTGAGAATGAACAAGATCACCTACTATATTGACTATATTCACAAAGAAATGGAATGTCCTACTAATCAACTAGATCCCTAGATCCCATAGCCATATTGGAGGTCCAAAAATCCCAATCCTCACTTCTTGCTTTGTAACATGCTACTAGATGTTGGGATCCCTTTGTGCATTTTATTTGACCCTTGTATGTATTCACTAGATGGGAACTAAGCATAAAGAATTTTTCCTCTCTATGACAAAATTTTGTGCTCCTATCAGACCACACAATGAAATCTACCATCCTAGTTATGGATGATGTACTCGGATACTATCTAGAGCCTGGAAATCATCCTGCCAATAAGGACTACCATCCTCTTTACCTCATGCTCACATAACACTTCAGGTTGTCCTACCAAAAGTGCACCCTACAACTCACTCATGGTCACCTCCCTAAGTGCGAACATAGGGGTGGAACATACTCTACCTTTGTAGCAAATTGAACACTCCCCAAGGTTGTACTTGTCAGCGCGTACCCTAACCAAATACCTCGACTAAGAATACTCTCTCTCAATACTCTATGTCCCATTCAACTATCTCGAGTGAGCTTCTCGCATCCTATTGATCATGACAAAGGCATCAAGGGGAAACACCCAACTCCTCAGTGCCTGTAAGTAATGTGGAGGAGAGACACGCGTGTGTATATATATGGATATCATCAAATGATTCTCATCTATGCCCACATCAATATTAGGTGAGCTACACCCAATGGCATGCCTTTCATTTGTATTAGGTGGTCTCTTTGGAGGTAACACTCCAAAATCCCATGGGCCAATTTCACAAACCACCACATATAGCCAAGTATACATGTGCTCCTCTACAAGCCATTACTCAATGTTGCATACTCCTACAGACCACAGGTGTCTTGGTCTAAGGCTGAGGCAGTATGCGTCAGTCCATAACCATCCGGTATCACCACCTCCACTATCACATCACCATACCCTACGATGCATGGATATTCCCTCCAATTTCCCTCTAAGAGACCCACCATGTAAATATCTCTATGTAATAGTGGCAATGCCAACACTGTGTTGCTCCTCGGTGACTGTTGTGTCCCAACTAATTGAAAAGAGTCCTTGTCCCCAAACAAGGCACTATCTGGTGGGCTATCAATTCCACCTCCTCTGATAAACTCCTACCAAAGTATGTTAATCATCCTATAGTTCCATGTATGCCGAACATGCTGAGACAAACTGTGGATTCTACCTGTTATCCTATCAATCCAACCTGTCACTATTGTTGATGGAGATCTGAAAGTGTGTGGGCCCTTAGTCACCAGATCCATCACACCACTAATACCACCATTGACTAAGCCCATGTTGTGGTGGGGCATCCCACCTAGATCCCAAAAACTGTCTAGCCCCCAAACTCCTTTCGCAACCCACAAGCTCTGTTGGACTATGCTCTTGGCCATGGATATATCTAGGAACCTATCTGACTCCACCTAATACCAAATCATTATCTCTTGCCATCAAACCCCAAGAAAGGGTTCAAATGCACAAACACTCGTACAAAGAACAAGCTCTCCATCCTACGATTGTTGCACTCTGTGTAGCTCATGTCACCTCATCTTGCTAGTCTAGTTAACACATATAATCAACCTAGTTAACATGGCCTCTCTCTCACCAATGTGCAAAGAAACCCAACAATGTTGTAAGCCCCATCGATGTATTCCTAAAAACGGTTGTTATGGAACTCCAATGTACACCCCTGTAGATGCATCATTAGGGACATCAACCATTACCCAATGTGAGTCAGCTTGGCCACTGAATTGGCACAAAATGCACTCATAACTTCCAACTCATCATTCTTCTCTAGAATGGCCTCCCAAAATATCTTGGCCTCCTTACCCAAGGCTAAAAGGCTAACCCTAATCCATTGAATTTGCTATGGATGATGATCGTCAAAATCTTTGTCACAGTTACAGATCCCTCTTTACCTATCAAGACCTCATCAATGGATATGTCTCCAGTAATCTCGTCAACGATGGATATGCCTCATGGAACCTCACCAATATGATGTGGGTTTCTATCACCTCAAAACTCAGACATGATCTTGGACACCTCATTAATGGATACCTCAACAACGGATGACACCTTATCAATGATGGACACCCGTGTGTCTTCTGGTACCTCATCAATGAATGGCCCTACATGTGTATGATTTTGTTGGGATGGGGTCCCAGAGGTAGAATTTAATTAATTAGTCATTTTTTGTAACAAGTTTGTAAAAGATGTAAATTCTTTGCGATATGTGGACGCAGAGCACGTAATTGAACAAGAGTCAAAGGGGCTTAGCCCCCTATTTTAGGTAAAGTTTTGATTCAATTTTGAGATTCACCCATGGTCCATGGACCATGGTATTGTATTGAAAAGTATATATATTCGAGTCATAGCGAGTTTAGAAAAAAGAAGTAGATAGCAAAGAATCAAGATAGAACTATTTGGGGCAAGTTCTAAGGTAGGAAGGCTCTACTTCCTCCACTTAGATAGAAGGAAAGACTCCTGTAGCTGAGTGCACAGGAGGATTAGGTAGATTCCGCAATTGAGTGTGCAGATCCCTACAATTGTGTGTGCAGGGTAGAGAGTCTGTAATTAGTCAATTGAAGATCACTAATGAAGACATTTTGTATAATTATTGTGTATTTCCATTGCATCTGTTTATACTATACATTATTGATTAATGTTATGTTTTATGGAATAATGATTGAATGTTTAGCGAATTTACTGAATGTGCCTTAATAACGTACAAAATGAATGCTTAGCCACTTTCGTGAAGTTACAGGTTATTCTTCTTATGTTTGCCAATGAATTAAGTAGATATATTCGAAATCCGGTCTACGACTAGTTGTTGAAGTGTGAAAGTATATAAATTGACTGTTTTAGGTCTGCAATTGCTAATCACAAGCCTTTGTGAAGGTCTAGAGACCTGTTAACCTAGTTGTAGTAAAATATCCCTAGGAGGTTATCGATTTGCCTGGAAGCAGATCCGAGGTACTGAAAGACATCACACTAGTCTCCGAATGTAGAAAGTTGGTTATTGCATCCCCCAATACTGCTTTGGGTGAGACTGTATCTTGCACTACACAAGTTGTTGCTAAAGGGGCCAGTAGTGTAGGGTTTTGCTAGTTGGTGCAACTAACTCTAAACCTAGGTTAGGACCCCCTAAGCCAACAAATGGTTCTGTTTCCAGGAGCAGGATCTACTTAAAGAGATGTGTGATGTTGCATAAATTGAATCTGACCAAGAAAGAAATTGAAAAGTGGTTACATCGGAAGATTCACGAGTTCACGATGTAAGAAAATAGGAATCTGCATCTATTGAATGAGGATTGGTTAAATAGATATTTGTATATAGAGATACACAAAATCTTCTTCTTCACCTTCCCAATTTAACTATATGAGTGGTTAGCTAAATTGATAAATAGTCACGGAAGGTGGAAGACTAGTGTAGACTCCAAAATTAGTGCGATTACTAGAAGCCTTTGAAAACAAGATCGCACGAGCTCTCGATCATTGGCTTGATAGAATTATGGGAGGATTTTTTACAAAATTTTGAGTTGATACCTTAGTCAGATATAGCGAAGATTGTTTAAGGGACTGCGAGGTAAGTATTTAAGATCATTGAATACTTGGATTAAAATTCTATCGTGTGAAAAGAGGGTAGTGCCATTACCTTGATGTTTAGAGCTATGCCAAGTGGAAGGTTCTTTAGAATGCATGATCAGGAGCAGAGTATAGCCCATTGGTTGGACTTCGCTCAAGTGATGACGAAGGGGCGGTGTAGACTACGCCACAAAGTGTTGTTCAGCTAATAACTTAGGGTATTCCTAGGAAAAATCATCCATCCACTCCACCTCCACCACATACACATTCACCCACACGTCCACCTCTGATCTGAAAATGGGGCACTTAGGCTTGTTGTCTAACTTACAAGAACCTCTCCCACTTCCAAAGCTTAAATATTCCCAAGTCTTTATGATTAACCAATGCGGAATTAAATATGTGCTTGAAGAGAAGGTGTATGCTATTGTTTATTTTTGACTTTGTATGTGCTTTAAAATTCTGTTGTTTATGCTGATATAACATGCATATAAAAGTAAAATAGTGCAACAAATAACAAACACATAAAACAACAAACTAATATGGAGTTCACCCAAAACTCTTGGGCTACGTCTCCTTGAGCTCTGGTAAACTCAACTAGGCTCTTTGGGATTATGGTCTAAGTTCTTTTACAAGCTCCACGCTCAACTCCACTGGTTTACACAGAACACAATGGGTTCAGAACACCATCTTATCCTCTGGCTCTGAAGCTTTCAGATTTCTGGCTCTGGCTCTCGCTCTGGCTCTTGGCTCTGGTTGTGGCTTTGGCTTTGGCTCTAGCTCTGGCTCTTCGGCTCTGGCTTTGGCTTTCTACAAGTTTCAACTCTCTGGCTTTTCAATTGACCTCTAAGTGACTCCGAAGACTCCCTCAACTGCTTTGTGTAGTAGCTTTTCACTCTCTCTTCTCTCTTGCTTCTGCCTTTTCTCAATTGAGCTCTCTACCTCCTTTGAGGTAATTTTTTGGCTTTTGGCTACCCCAGACATTTCTATGTGATTCATTATCCCTCTGTGGCTTTGCAGCTTCTCTGCTCCTTGTTAGTTAGACTAGCCATCTGGCTTTGCAGTTGCGTGGCTTCAAAATGCATAATTTTCTATAAAAATGCTTGCTTGCAGCGTGGCATGATGATCAAGAGCGGTTACAGAGGTTTCAGGGCCTTCTCATAGGAAAAAACCCAAAAATTGAGAAAATATCATTACACAGAGAATCTCTGCAAAATACACTATCGGGCATGATTTTCAGACTTGAAATCTCATTCAATTTCCCCTAAAATCCCTATCGGATCTGCCATTAGGCGTTATATCACATCACATTAACGTATTGGGTGAGATCCCAAATACACAGGAAAACATTCAAAAACCTAACAAAATCCTTTTTATCGAACTTCAAATTATATCAAAATTTCCCTAATATCGCATCAGGTCTGCCTTTGGCCACTATCGCAATCCCCACCATTGATCTGAGGCATCTCTGATCCAACAGTTGATATCCATTTTTGAGCGGGTTAGGAGTACAGAGGTTACCCGCCCAAAAAGACAATTTTCCTCTCTGCTCCGCTAGCCACGTGTCGACTAGTGTGTGGGATCAGGTGGAGCCAGCCCAATACCACTTTCCACCTATGGCCCACCTGAAATCCCACCTTTATGTAACTCAAATTTTATGAATTATGCCTGTAATTCCCCTTTGTGTCCAACTTTATCGCTTTGGGTTTTTTCCTTTGTATTTCGGTTTTATAGTGGAAATGCGCTAATACACAAAAAATCCGAAAATCCCGGATTTCAAATTTTATGCAATCAGGCTTATAATTCCATTGTGTCTGGCAATTGCAAGTCACCGACATAATCCTTACCATCCATTCCTTTCCTAATCCAAAGGTTGAGGTTGCACATCAAATCACTATCGCATATCACATCGCATACGTCCCAGGGGTTATGTATATTGTCGATGTCGATCCACCGATCCGATCATCGGCAATCGACATATTCGGGGTCCCGATATCGCATATATGCTTGCCTCTGATATGATACATCAGATCGGCTGATTAGGGGTCTCCCGCCTTTGGCCTAAGTCCTTCCCTTTTGCCTTTTTCCAATGCAATTTCCCTTTATAAGGGTTTTTTTTCCATTTTTAGGGGATTTTACCTCTTTTTCCAAAGAACAAAGGGAAACTTCTTTCTGCAATAACTTTTGCATCCTATGTCAATTTTAGACCATTCAAATTGCAATAGATTCAGAATGGAAAGATCTATGCCATGAGGCTGTTTCCAGGAACTTCCTTGGACTTTCATTTTCCTCTATGAGGAACACTTAGACTTAGGAGTCTATCCAAAATCCATTTTGGATCAACCTCCACTACCACCATTCAACATGGCGAACGTAATGAAGATGCCAATCTTCAAGGGCATAGGAAGATAAGATCCTGAGTAGTTCTAATTTGTTGCGAATGATGTATGTATAGTGCAACAAATCTCTAATGATAATATAAAGAAGGCTCAGCTAGTTACTACCTTGCAGGATCAGACACTAACCTAGTACATTAAGTATTGCATTGACAATCCTCGTGCATCACTAGCAAAAACTCAAACGACTTTGAACAAAGAGTTTAGTAAGCCCAAATTTCACTCACAGTCGGTGTAGGTTGATGAGACACCTTGGGACTTTGTTCAAAGGTTGAAGTTCCATACTAGACAGGCTAACATGCAAATCTTAGATAGCTAACATCGTGACTAGTTTATATCATTGATTTTGCCCCATTTGAGAATTTCTTTGTCACAACAAAAGATATATACACATGAAGAAGCCTTGGAGATCACGATGAGATTGCATGCATCACCTATTCAGGATATGAATCTTGGGGTGCAACAGTTCCACTCATAGTTAGCAAGCCTACACCTAGAATTATAGAGTCTGAAGAAATACAAGGAGACTAAGCTTGGCATGTGCATAGAAGTTTGGTGTTTGAAGTGCATGGGCCACATGCACGATAAGGATCATTGTCCCATGTTCATGAATTATGTTATGGGGAGGGGGAGGGGATTCCCCTGAAGCTAGAAGCCCCAACAAGGCTAAGCATGGGGAATGCGCTATGGTGTGCCATTTTCCAAGTTATTGGGAAACATGCGACAAGTAACTACCATTTGCTTCAAAAGTTTTTTCAAACACCTCAATGGTTGTTCTGTAATTTCTACAAATCTATGGGCCTCGATGAGTGCCATTGTTGAGGCTATGAGTTGATGATGGAAAAAACCCCTACTTACCGTATGAAATCAGAGACTCAGCCTCCAGATCAAAGCACTGGAGGAGCGCGCGGAGGTTTTCAGTGTGGAGGAGGAGGACCTGATAGAGGTCGCAGTCAGATTATCTACTACAACTGTGGACAACGAGGTCACTTTGCACGAGATTGCCAGAATCCTACACACTTGTCATTTCAATACTGCAGACAGTTCGACCATACCATAGAAGAATGTTGGGTGTTAATAGCTAAGATGCAAGAAAAGAAAATGCAACTTCAATAGCCTACGTAGAATTTGCAAATGATGAGGGTTGAGCCCCATGAGGAAGATCAGAGCGTTAACATTGCATTGAGAAGTGGAATGACGATTGGTGCTGATAAAGGTGAACAACTTGAAGAAGATGGATGGGTCCACAAAGCTCTAGAGAAAGAAGTTGTTTTTGATCTGAATCATGCTAAGGGAACATTTATGGAAGCCAAAAAGAGCTTCGCAAGGAAGCCAAGAGAAGATGCAAGAAACTAGTGCGCTAGCAGAAGTTGATCCTTCTCTACTCACTACCTTTTTGGAGACCTGCATCAAGTTGTTGCACGATAGGAAGGATGTGGAAGGATTGCAAAACTTGATAGACAAATTCACTCATAAGGAGAAGAATCATTCTAAGCAGCATACAGTTAGAAAGATCAGTAAGCATGAGGCACAAACGGGACGTGAAATGCAGCTAACAACGCAAATAGTTGATTATGAAATGGACCTGAACATTTTGGATTTCGGGTTCGATGTGAACGTTTTACCAAATCAGACATGGGAAAATATGGGGAGGCCTACACTATAGTGGTCTCCGATCCAGCTCAAGAGGGCGAATCAGCATAAAATCATCCCCATGGGACGATTATATGGAGTAACAATTGATATTGATGGTGCGAGTGTGGTAGCAGAATTTGAAGTTATAGAATTTGTTGAAGATAGTAATCCCTACCGTGGACTCCTAGCAATCAATTGGGCTATTGATATGAATGGGGTCATTAATATGAAGTAGAGGAGAATGTCGTTTGAAAGAAAATTGCTTCGAGTTATAGTGCCACAGGATCCTGTAGAAGTGGGGCGCTTTATTGAACCAGTCCACGATTATGAAGAAAGTGACAATTAGCTGGATCAAATCTACAATATAACATCATGAGATCAGGACTGGATGAACCCAATGGTAGATGGACGAATTGCATGGGACCGAGAGAGTTCCTGAACCTCTGATTTAGACGAGGAATTAGAGCATTGGCATAATTGCTTACATGAAGTTTGTACATTATGATGCAATATGATGACGAAGTCGCTACGCTGTGTTTCATCAGAGATAAGAAAGTTACATTATTATGATGGTTTAATTGACATAGGTATGTTTTTAGATGAATTTTAGTGTGAATTCCCTGAGGACAACCACTTTCAAGCCTTAGAGTTGGTGTTTCGCAGTACACCTGCATGATGGTGGGGTACACATAATGATAGTTTTGCTAGATGGAGAGATTAAAGGAGAATGATGAAGCTACTTTTTGGGCGTGCTAATACCATAATGACCGAGAAGTATAATGGAAAGGATGATTTGCATGATCACCTAGCAAAATGGACTAAGGCATGGTGGACAAAATTGCAACCAAAATGGGTACACATATTTTGTCACACCTTGGATACAATCTCCATGAATTGGTATCTTGAAACGGAGCTCCGCCATGACACTACAGAATGGGATGTATTGAAGGAAGGATTCCTATTGAATTTCAGCTCTGAGGATGGGTTCGCAAGCATCGATGAAGCACTAAAAGAAATTAAAGAAATTATATTCAAAATGTTGAAGGAACCTATGGAATGGACCCAACCAGATTGGAGCACCCAGCTACGCCATGCATTGGAATTCTATAATGTGACCACTGAAGAGGAGGAATAAGACCCGAGGAATATAAATATTATGGAGGCAGAAGTGTATCACAAAGTTTAAGGCCCACAAATAGAGAATGTGAACATCTCTGCACCTTTGGAAATGAAGCAAGTAAACATTGGTACTGAAGAAGAACTGAAGTTCGTGAAGATTAGAGATTATTGGGATGACGCTACAGTATATAAAGTTGTTGAACTACTTCGCGAATACAAGGATCTCTTCCCCACTAAGTTTTTGAACTTAAAGGGAATAATTAGCAATTTGGGCGTTATGAAGATCAAATTGAAGCTAGATAGGAAGCCTGTTAAATAGAGGCCTTATCACCTTAACCCTAAGTATAAGGAAAAGGTTTGTGAAGAGTTGGATAAAATGCTGGAGGTAGGCATTATCAAACCTATTGAAAAATATGATTGGGTGAGCCCAATGGTGGTCCAAGAGAAGAAAACAAAGGGTGAAATAAGAATTTTTGTAGATCTGCGGATGCTTAATGATGAATGTGTTCACGATCCATTTCCAATGCCATTTACAGATGAGATGTTAGACAATGTCAGAGGGCAGGAGGCCTATTCCTTCACTAACAGATTTTCCAGGTATCATCAAATTAAGATTGCCCCAGAGGATAGAAGCAAAACCACCTTCACGAGAGAGTGGGGTTGCTTTTAGTACACTGTTATGCTGTTTGGATTGAAGAACACTCCTGATATATTTCCTTGCGTACTCATAACAACATTCAAGGAATTCATTCATAAGTTCCTAGAAGTGTATTTTGATGACTGGATGGTGTTTGGCTTGGTGAAGCACCATGTAGCAAGTCTACGCCTTATGTTGGATACATGTTGGAGGTATCAGATAGCGCTGAATTTGAAAAAATGTATATTCTATGTCCTTTTTGGGATCTTGCTAGGTCATGTTGTGTGTAAACAAGGATTAATGGTTGAACCTGCAAAGATTGCGGTGATTGTGAACTTGGAGGTCCCTAGGAACATCAAGTAGCTATGTGCGACATTGGGACACATGGGATACTATAGAAAATTCATCAAATATTATGCTTAAATTACCGCACCTATGGAAAACCTATTGAAGAAGGACACGACATTCTATTGGGATGAGGAATGTCAGCGCAACCTAGATGTGTTAAAAGAAAGGATGGTGATTGCACCAATCTTGGTATTTTCTAATTGGAAAATGGAGTTTCATGTACAAGTGGATGCTTCCTACATTGTGACACAAACTAGAACATCCTATAGCCTTCGCAAGTAGGAAGTTGTCAAAGGCTGAGAAAAACTACTCAACGAAAGAGCGTGAGGGGTTGGCCATGGTCTACGCACTACAAAAATTCAAGCAATATCTATTAGGAGGGAATTTCAAGATGTATACAGATCATTCTACCTTAAAATACCTGGTCAAAAAGCCTGTGTTGTGGGGAAAGATTTGCATATGGTTGTCATTATTTCAGGATTATGACTTTGAAGTCATTGTGAAGCTAGGGAGGTTGAATGTTGGACCTGACCATCTATCATGAATTGAAGCAGGGGAAGAGCCCACTAATTTGGAGTAAGGGTTTCTAGATGCGTATCTCTTTGTTGTATGTGTAGCTGATAACCATTTTGCAGACATTTTTAAATTCCTAACTATAGGGAGGGCACTTGAAGGATATACAAATCAATAGAGGAAGGAACTGGTAGTTCCCGTAGCTGACTTCTCGATCATTGCGGGACATCTGTACAAAACGAGTGCAGATGAAATATTGCGAAGGTATGTATTGGACTTTGAGCATGATAGTACCCTCGCTAAGGCTCATGGAGGAGCTATGGGAGGCCATTATGCAGGTAAAGCAACCACATAGAAGATTTTGCGTGTAGGTTATGGTGGCGAACATTACAAAAAGATTCCAAATAATATTGTAAAGCATGTGATGCATGTCAAAGGATTGGAAAACCTTCGCGAAGAGATGAGTTACTGCTACATCCTCAAGTATCTTTGTAGGCAGAAGTGGGAAATTCATTTTATCAGACCAATTTAGCCCCCTGGGAAGAAAATGGGTGCATGCTACATTATCACTTTGATAGAATATTTAACCAGATGGGCAGAAGTACAATTAGTCAAGGATTGTACAGGAGCTACGATAGTAAAATTATTGTTTGAACATGTCGTAACGAGGTTTGGATGCCCGAAGGCCATGATGAGTGACAAGGGTTCACACTTTCTAAATGAAACAAATAACACGCTGACAAAGGAATTCTAGGTGTACCATCAGAAGAGTACACCGTATCATGCGTTAGAAAATGGGGTTGTCAAAGATATTAACAAAATTTTGGAGAATGCACTGAAAAATATTTGTAACGTGTATCAGAATGATTGGGATTTGCGCGTACCTACAATGCTATGGGCCTACAGGGAAACCTATAGGAAGCTCATAGGAAAAACACCATTCAGATTAGTCTATGGGGTCAAAGTAGTAATGCATATGGAATACATTATGTTGTCTGCGCATAGTAGCTTTGACAGATATGGCGGATCGCGAGGCCTTGGAGGAATGGCTCACACAACTCATGGAGCTAGAGGAGGATCAATTTTTGGTAGGATTCCACCAACAAGTACAAAAGGAATGCGAAAAAGCATGGCATGATCGACATATCAGGCTTCACACATTCAAGGTAAATGATCTTGTGTTGTTATATGATAGTAAGTTCACTAAATTTCGAGGTAAATTTTAGATGCATTGGTTAGGACCATATATTGTTAAGGAAATTATAGATGGTGGTGCAGTTCAGCTTGTGAAGCTGAACGAGGGGCCCTTCTTGGGAAAAATGAATGGGAGCTAGCTCAAACTATATATGGGGGATCCTATGCAATGACTATATGGCAGCAGGGTAGTCTTAGTGCTCCAGGTAGTTGTAAGGGAGCATGGGACTATAAAATACACTGCCTTGTTTGGAGGACTAGGTGGTGATCAAGCTACGCAGATATTGATGAGGATGCACTAGATGAAGCTGCGCTCAGGACGTTGTGTGAGAGGGAAAGGTACTACAGAGCACAATAGGAAAATGACCGTTGGAGTTACTATTCACAATGGGATGACCAGAAAGCAGTTAAGAGGAGCAAGGAGGTGGTAATTAAGGAAAAAATATTTGAAGATCTGCCACCAAGGCAGAATTTATTATTAGAATTGGGGGGAACAATTGGATGTGAATTGATGCCCCCTATAAATTGAGCCTGTTGGTCCCACAGAGATAACTTTTCATTCTAAGAATTGTTGAAGCCTTTTGGTGTCTGACGCATATGAGTCGAGCATTCTAGGAAGAGTTTCTATGACTCACGAACTATTCTCTAGCATCCTAAGAGTTATTTATGGAAAGAATGACTGGAACTAACACTACCAAAGCCCTAAGTTTAGAAGCAGTTGTATTTGACGTGCCAGGTCCCGAAGAATCTAGTATGGAGACTATGCCTACTATGCCTATGGCACCAAGGTCCGCTAGGCCAAAAGAAATGATGACAAAAGACAAGAAACCAACCACACAAAAGAAGTCAGTGCCAATGCAAATTTTACCAAGAAAGAATTCAGAGACATAGCTGAAGCAAAGAAAGGACAAGATACCAGAAAAAATAGTGGACCTATAAGAGGAAGAATTCCAGAGTATCGAGGATTTCGATGCAGAAGGGGTAGAGCCCATGACGAGGCTGGAGTATATCCCTCCGCGGAAAGGAAAATCTAAAGTAACGAAGGATCCTGATTCCGAGAAATTTTAAGTTTCGACACCTTTGCTACCTGAGTAGGTCGCGTTTGAAGGTCCCCGGCTAGCGTGCATTCCATTGCTTAAAATGAAAGATTGGTACCTCGTGGACCATGCTAGTTTTCTGCGCTTGGGGAATCACAAGTATATGTAGAAGATTTACTATGCTGATATGGGGGTTACAATGTTGGAGTCCATGAAGTGGGCCTACAGTGTTGAGTAGTTGTTGGGCATGGAATCCCCCCACAGCAGGTTTTGGGGCTCAAAGCCCAAGTTTTGGTCCAGTATATTGTAAAAACACCGCGAAGGAAGGGCGTGGAGTGCGAAACATATGATTGAGTCATAGGGTAGCCTGCCCTAAGTTATGTAAAACAATATGATGGAATGTCGGCCAACCCATGGTCCATAGACCATGAGAGTGTATAAATAGAGCAAGGCTCTAAGTGTAAAGAGAAGGAATGAGGGAGAGTAGAAAATGAATGGTTCGAGCTTAGAGTAGGATTCGATGTGTATTGGGTCATAGTAGTAGGAAGAGGCTCTACAACTGAGTACGTAGAGGCCTAGTAGAGTCCACAATTGAGTATGCAGGGCGGAGCTGAGATTGTAATTGAAGGAAGAATTAATAAAGATAAGATTGATTCTAAATACTATATATCTGGGTTTCCTCTTACTTTTATGTATTTATATAGTTTGATTATTGCATGCACTTATATGAATGTTGAATGATAAATAAGAATACTAGGCTCACATAGATAAGTTAAGTACTATAGTAAATAATGCAGTAAGTATAAGGAATCAGGGTAATGCCTTCTTCGTGTTGCAAACAGAGCTACGTGAAGGAAACTTCACGGTTGTGAGGGATAGATAGCGGCTTGAAACAATGTGTGCGAAGGGTTGAACCACGAACCTCCCAAAAATAATCAAGACATCCCTAGGGTGTAGAAATATGGTTCAAACACCCACCCATACTACCTCGGGTGAGACCTTAGTCCGTGCATTGCAGACTGTTGCTGAAAGGGCCGATAGTTTCGGGATTTGATTGGTTAAGTCACCTCTGAACCTGGGTCAGGCCCATACAAGCCAACAAATGTTTCCGTTGCCAAGACCAGGATCTGGATAAGGGATGTCTAATGTCGTGCCATTGGAACCCAACCAAGAAAGAAATTGAAGAGTGGTTGGATAAGAAGATTCATGAGTTCACGATACAGGAAAACAGAACTCCGCGAGTATCTAAGAAACAGTCGTTGGAGAGCTACTTGTATACGAAAATCCATGAAATTTTCTTTGCATCCTTTCGTTCTGAGATGTATGAGTGGATCATGAAGTTAGTAGAAAGCCAGGGAAGGTGTATGCTTGACAAACCAATAGTGTGGACTCTGAAATTAGTATGCAAACTAGAAGTGTCAGAAGATAAGATCGCGCGAGTTGTGGACCATTGGTTCGACCAGATAATAAGAGGATTTATCACTGAGTTTGCGGTCGACACAACTATTAGCTATAGTGAGGCAGAACGACGTTTTCTCAAGGGACCACGAGGTAAGTATATTAAATTTTTGAACACTTGGATTAAGATGTTATTGTGTGAAAAGTGGGTTATGCGAATAAATTAATGTTTGGGACTACGTGGAGTGGGAATATATACAAAAGTGGAAGTAGTGAAGAATTAGAAAATAGTCCCTTAAGTTCGCCCTCACGGGAGAGCAAGGACGAGCTCGTGAAGGTTTCTCTAAGAAGCGCAACTAGTTTGATAAGGCAGTGAATTCCACGTTTACCACCTCCACCCACACTGCCACCTATTTCACCGCCCTCCCCTCCATCTCCACCCACTCCACCTCCGCCACCCCCACAATTTAGTATGGTAAGTGAGATCAAACTACCAATATTCAGAGGAGTAGGGAATGAAGATTTGTACCAATTCTGGTTCGTGGTAAGAGTGGTATGGGAAGCACAAGGTGTCATGGATTACAATATTAAGAAATCCACGCTAGTAAGCATGTTGCAGGATCGCACATTAACATCATATATCAAGCATTCTAATGACTACCCAAACGTGGAAATTGCAGAAATCTAGGCCTGCTGAATAAGGAATTTAGTAGGACAAAGTCAAAAACACAATCAATCATCAGGTTTAAAGAGATTGCGATGCTCCCGGGCGAGACCCTGTGGGAAATGGATCAACAACTTAAGAGTACGATTCACAAAGCCAATATGACGTTGATGGATGGACAACATCACACATGGTTTGTAGCATCTCTGACACCACACTTGAGGATGGCGCTATCACAACAAAAACTTTCCACCTAGACCGAAGCATTGGAAATGGCAATGAGATTACATGAGACCCCTATACAAGATCTTGGGTTGGGAGTCCAACAAATCCACGTGCAACTATAGAACCTATGTTTGGAAATGTAGAGTTTGAAACAGGACAGGGCACCGTGGCCAGAGGTGCACGAGGAAGTACGGTGCATAAAATGCAAAGGCCAGGGGCACGACAAAGATCATTGCCTAGTATTCGCGAACTATTTGGAAGGACGAGGGTCGATGTTGTTGAGACTGGAGGCACATGTAGGGTTGAGCGTGGCACCTACATTATGGTGCACGATCTATTAGATAGGAGGGAAATACACTATGGATAATTGTCATTTGTTGCAAAAGTATACGTAGACATCCCATCAATTGTTTTGTAATTTCTACAGGTCGGTAGGCCATCATGAACACACTTTCCGCAGTAATGAACTAATGATGGATCAGAACCCTACCTATAGGGTGCAGATCGAAACGCAAGCGCTCGAGCCAAATGCGGGGATGGCACGCACTGGATTTCAAGGGTGTGGTCGAGGATGAGGTGGAATGAGACCAGGAAGGGGTCGCAAACAACTAATTTGTTACAATTGCAAAGGGCTAGGGAACTATGTCTACAATTGTACCAACCCAACAAGGATATCATGTTTCTATTGTGCTCAATTTGATCATGAGGCAAAAGACTGGCCTTCGTTGATTGCAAGGATGCATGAAAACGGGGTATTCCATCCCCCTCTCAGAATATACAAATGATGAGGCCTGAGCCATGCGAAAAAGACCTGGATGTAAACATGATGCTCAGAAGTGGTATGACCACGGGAGATGATAAGGGGAAGCAACTAGAAGAAAAGACATGGGTTTGCAAGGCTGCTACGAAGGAACCTGAGTTTGACTTAGAACGCGTAAAGAAGACATTCATGGAAGCTAAGAAGAGCTTCACAGAGGCCTCCACTTCAGGTAGTAAGGACCAACTATAACTAGGAATGGGTCCTTCAATGCTCACTACCTTTCTGGAGACATGCATGAAACTGTTGTGCGACAGCAAAGTAGTTAAGGGGCTACAGGAACTGATCACTAAGTGTGCGGGGTCAGGAGAATTGCGCGTGGTCCGGAAATTGGGGAAGCATGCATTGCACACTGGAAGGGAAATGAGGTTGAATGCACAAATTGGTGAGTATGAAACGGATTAGGTAATCCTAGATCTGGGTTCAGACATGAATGTATTGCCAAAGCAAACATGGGAATGCAGGGGCAGACCTGCGTTACAATGGTCCCCTATTCAATTATGAATGGTGAACCAAGAGAAGATTTTTCCCATGGGGAGATTGCAAGGGGTAAAGTATATATTGAGGGTGTGAGCATGTAGGAAAATTTTGAAGTAATAGAGATTTTCGATGATAGGAACCCCTATCTCGCGCTTCTAGGAATAGACTGGGTCACCGATATGAACGGAGTCATAAATATGAAGAAGCGCAAAATGATCTTCGAGAAAAAGTCACTAGACGTAGTAGTACCAATGGATCTAGCCGAAGTAGCACGCTACACTAAACAGTGTGTGACAATGATAGTGATGATGATATTGATTGTATTTACAAGATAACTACGTGAGACTAGGATGGTGAATCCGACTGCAGATGGGAGAATCTCGTGGGAGCGTGAAAGCTCTTGCACTTCAGATTTAGACAAAGAAGTAGAGCGATGGTATAATCAGTTGCACAAAATAACAATGCTTAATTGCAACATGATGGTTAAATCACTACGTTGCGTGGCAGCAGAGGCAAGGGCGTTTCCAACATATGATGGATTGTCAATGGTGGATGTATTTCTGAGCAAATTTGAAAGCGCAATACCAGAACAACAGTGGTTCGATGTGCTGAAGTGGGCACCGTGTGCAACACTTGCACAATGGTGGGGTACACATTAAGGAAGTTTTGAGGACTGGCACAGATGCAGAAGGATGATGTGCCTACATTTTGAAAAACCCTAGCTTCGAATGAAAGTCAGTCAGTAGGGGCGAAACAACTTGCACGCCCACCTTTCTCGATGGGTATAAACATATGTTGTACAACTCGCACAAGCACATTCCAACCCTAGAATAGAAAGTTGGAGCAAATGGAAACAACAGGAAAGGTGATGCGCACTACAAATTTTCCACGTGGAAGCATTCAATAGGGTGTGCGAAGTCCTTAACAAGGTTCACTGGGTGAGATAAACTGATTGGGACTTGTGCGTGCCAATGATTCGATGGGCCTATTGGACCATGTGAGAAAACTTGAGTCTGGAGATGATTCCAAAGATGTGGATAAGAGTTGAAACCATAATTTCGAAAGAAAGGAATCCACACGAATTAGCTCCCACAGTTGGGGAGTACACGAAGATGAGGACGAAGGAATCACACAGCGATGCGAGGATGAACATATAAGGATTCAGGAAGCCATTCGGTGAGGGAACCTTAGACTTCACGAACTTGAAGAAGAACGGGTACCATTGAGGAAGAACAGCATGTTGATGGACACTGAGATCAAAAAACTGGAAAACGAGATCACTCAAGCATGTCCCAAACCAAGGATTACAAGGCAAGCTACGGACAACCATACCACTGCATTATAATATTGTCGTCGAGAATTTACAACCCTGCTACCATGGCTGCGACTGCACCTTACCAGCTGTAGTAATCGAGGGAGCGCACCACATAAGGTAGAACAAGTAGCATTGAATGTTGCGAGGGTAATTGAGGAGTCCCCATGGAATAGACTGGAAGGCGAATTGAAGTCTCGCATAGGTGGTGCGACCACCTGACTAGCCATAGGGAACATAGTCTCAGCGCTCCGAGTAGATGAAAGAGAGCGCAGGACTATAAAAGTGTCTGTGTGGGAGTTGCGCGATAAGGGGGTTGCGCACAGGATCAGCATGTCACAAGGGTTTCACTTGCTCATAAGGGGCTATGCTGCTGTGCAGGTACACTGGGAGGTGACCGTTGGTGTCACTATTCATGACGAGATGGTTGAGCTAAGGAAAAAAGGAGTGGGCGGTGGGAAATTAAGCCAGCAGTTATGGGTCAGATTTTAGAAAATCCACTGCCAAGGGAGCATTGATAGTTTGGATTTGGGGGCAACGGTCGCATTTGAATTCAAAAAGCGCTATAAAACCCCAAGGACTAGCCTGAGACAACACTTAGTTGTTTGAGATTTGAGAAGTTGCAAAGTATTGAGCTCCGAGCAATCTTACCATCTTTGAGTACGTGACAGAACATATCCTGTGCAAACACAATGACTGCTACCAAGCTAGGTGTGAGATTTGCAGAAGATACCACTGGCGAGGTTGCGCAGTCCCATATGGTCAATGAGGAGCTCGGATATGCAGCGGTTACACCAAAATTTCCAAAATCACTACAGATGCCATGATCGAAGAAAGATAAATGGACTATGGGACCAGTCCATGTGTCCCCAAGAAACCTGTGGTTTGGCAAGATATCAATGGAAGAAAAAGGCAAGGTTGTCACCATTGAATCAGACAAAGAGGAGGAGGAATTATAGGATCTAATTTATCAAATAGAGGAGTAAGAAGATGTGGAGGAGGACGTCCTACCAACGCCTTCTGCAACAAAGTTACCTGTGTACATCCCTCCATGGAAAGGGAATGCTAGGGTGCCTAAAGACCTGGAGGCCACGAAGAGTGCACTCCAGACCCCGCTCCTCCCTGATAGAATTACTTGTGAAGGTCTGCTCCTAGGCTGGGTGCCTACCCTAAAATCCAAAGATTGGGACCTCGCAAAGAAATAGAAGTTCCCGCACCTAGCGATGAAGAGCTTGATGAAACAAAATGCAGAGGTGCCAATAATCACGTTGGAGCTGCAAAAATGGCTGCGCGGTGTGGAGAAGGCTGGGTTACTTCATCTACGATGGATACCCCACTTTCACCACATGCCCATCACCATTTTCGTCATCAGGCAGGTGTTGTGCGTGGTGCATGATGGGTATCTATGGATGGAGGAGCCTATTCCCATCATGACCACCCTCATTCACTAGATATCTCGAATTCCCTGTAAGGGAAAGGACCTCGTGATGATGGCAGGAAAATGTAGCGATTTGGATCTCGTAGAAGCCTTGAAAACTAAATACAATCTAGAAAAGAAGAAGTAAGGCTATGCAATTGTGAGTATCAAGGAAAAAGGGGTGTGCATAGCCACCCAGCTCCTAGCCAACAAATTAATGTGGAAGTGTTGCACCAATGAAGTACCAGCACTTGTGATTTCATTGGCCAAACAATGTATGGAGAGGGTCTAGTTCAACTAGGCTGAGTTCCTCTATGAGGTGTTTTTGACAAACTGCAAGGAGGCCTAAGAGTAGGGTAAGACCTTCCATTATGCATGGTTGCTCTTACCTATCTTGTTGGTAGCAGGCGAACTGCCGGAATATAGCTAGTTCCCGAATATTGACCGGGACCTACTTGAGGTTGTGAAGTATGCTTCGCTCTAGGCCACTAAGGACGCGAAGCGGATTCACAAAACCAATGTTTTTTGGGTGATGATGGAGGCGAGCTTTTGGATGTGGATCAATAGAAGACCATGGTTGTCTCCCACAGTGTATGCCACTCTGTAGAGCTTTGTAGAGTTTAAAGTGGACATGCACAACATTTATGTCCAGGCATGGAAAAGATCAGACAAAGGAATGGATGAAGCTCCTGTTCATTGCTACTAACGATGCCATCTTCACGGTGTTGGAAACATGGCCTCTGGAGTGGTGCACCCGAGATTTGGAAGGAATAGAAAGGGCCACAACTCAACAAAGAAAGGAGGATGCCAAGCTGCGCAGCATGCAACTAGACGAAATTAGGTGCCAGGAAAAAGCAGTAGCAGAGGCAGTCACACAACAGAAGATAGCCGATGTAGCAGCAGCTGTGAAAACAGTAGAACCAACAACAGCTCCAGGAAAAAGAGAATGAGGAGGGCCATGAGATGTCCACAGGGTAGGGGGCTGAGGACATAGACCTGGATGAAGAACCTCAGACCCAGAAACCACATCGGAAAAATTGAAATAGTCATGCGTCCTAGTGGGCTCTAGTATTGCAGCAATAATGCTACAACTCCTAGGACTCCCTTCTTTACTTTTATCAACCCGGTAGTTCGTAACAAACTTGGAAGCGACGGTGCTGTATACACAAGTACTAGCTCTTGCCCCAGCTGTCACTTAGTCATCTGGCACAAGTCTGCTTGGGGCTCAATCCAACTTCTATGAGCTCTGAGAATAAGCTTGTTAACTAATGGATGGAAGCTAACTAGAAGGAAGCTAATCTGCTTGTGAAAAGAAACTGAAAAGTTGAAAGAAAGCACAAACCCTAGCAAACCCTAATTTTACCAGCTAGTCCTACTGATGCGAAAAAGAGGATGCAAGCTACCGAAAGAGATGCCATTACTTCTAGGAAGGTGAAATACATGTGTCTAAGCTACTTCTATCTGAAGAAAACATCTTTTTGTATTTTTGAATAAGTTGCCAGAATTATCATGCAAGTGCTTTCACTGTTTTTGACTGTGCAGGGGTGGATCGGTGAGAGGAAATTCTTGGAAGAGGTCGGGAAGGTTTAGAGAGGGCCTAAGGGGTCCCTAACACCCTTCCATAGAGTTTCAAAGAGTTTGGCTATGAAGAAGCCTCATTCGTGAGATTCTACAGGATGTTTGCAGGGGTTCTACAGGATGTTCTGGAATTTCTACATGATGTTCTGTGATTTTCTACAGGATGTTCAGAAATGGGATTTTGGAGGATGGATGGATGAAGAAAGATGAAGGAGTGGGTATGGAGGTAGGATAGGGGTTTGAGGTGGTCCAGGGACTGGTGGATGGAGTTGAGAGAAGATGTAGATGGCTAGATTTGTTCAAAGAGGGCTGAAGCAATGCTGCACAAAAAGGTAGGGTTATGTGGGCAAAATGGAAAAAGTGAGGCAAGAAACCAAGTTCTAGGATAGAGCAGATGGGTCTCATGGAGTTTGGGTGGATAGAGAAGTGGTACAGGTGCTTTGCAATTTGTGTTTCCAACTGAACCAACAAAGACTTGCAAGAAATCAAAGACCTAGTTATGCCAACCTAATCTGATCTAACTAACAGTAAAGAGAATGAACAGAAGCTTTATTTGCAAGGAAACCATGTACATTAACTATGCAATGAAGCATTCAAAGATCTGAACATGTAACCAACTTTTGCAAATGAAAATCGTACACTAGTGATTGCATGGCAAAGCAAAAATAGTGTTTTTTTGGGGCAGCAAGGTCACTTTGATCCCAGCCCCTGATCCTATGAGGGAGAGGTGAAATCAAAGGTGCTTGTTGGCCTTTTTTCTGAAGCTTTTTCCCTATTAATAACCTATCAACTCAATCTAAACATCAAAAGCCTTTCTAACCATCAACAGTGACCTAGTTAATCAACACGATTTAATCTACCTAAGATAAATGATTTTGCAAATACACAAAGAACAAATAACGATACATAAAGGAGGCCTTGGGTCTTAGGTTGGGCCCAACCCCAAGAGCTACGGCTCCTATAAAGAACTCAGAGCTGATGCCAAATGGAACTACTTTTCATTATAAAAAAATAGTCATCACCAGAAAGTTATACCACAGTGGCTACAAGAAAACGAGTTGAAAATGACAGCACTATAGTGCAAAAACACAATAGTTCCAAAAGTAAACTACGAAGGCTGAGGCCTTCTTATTTATACACTATGAGGGCCTAGCAGGCTTCCTAAATTCAAGGGACTTGGCTGTCCCAACTGCTAGTAAATAGTCACTCTTCCCAAATTTGCTTGGCTGCCTTTAGGATTTATTTTGGTGGCCTGTGAGCTCGGAGTTGAGGGTGGAGATTTCGAGGAAGGGCCATTTAATGCCAGAGACAACCCCCCTACAAATCCTCACCTCAAGCTTGGCTATCACCTGGCCCATAATTGCTTGGTTTTGCTCCAAAATTTGTCCAAAAAACCTGAAATAACCACGTATTAGCCTCCTAGGTAGAGTGACCACCCTTATTCGTTAAAATAACATAAACATACTAAAAAACATGCATAATCTATGAAAATGGAGGATTGAACAAGGACAATTAGGCAAAATGAGCCCAATAAGTTACCTAATTCGGGGCTCATCATCACCCCCCTGCTAAATGGGTTGCTCATCCTCTGAGCAACTAGTTCAGCTCCTCATCCTTGATTGCCTTGATCACCTCCCTCACATCCTAGGCCTCTGAGGTGATATCTTATTCACTGTCATGAAATCCGGCCTTCCTTTCCACTTCTTCCCACTGCCTATGCTTCTCTTCTTCTGTGCCTCCTTCCAGCAGCCCCAAAAGCAAAGGTGGACTTAACTTGAGGTCTATCTAGTTGGCTTGAAGATTCTGCATGGACTTTTTGGAGAGAGGCACTCGTGCCAAGGCCTCCCTCATTCTAGTTGGGGTGTGTTATTCTCTGATTTTTAGGCTGTGTGACTATGTGTTCCACCTACGGGTGTAAGCATGAACACAATTGTCCCCCAACAATCGCTCCATGTCCTCAAAATGTGACATGGCTTGAGCTTGATGATCCATGTAATCTAGCAGGACCTGAGAGTTGTTTGCCAAGTGTTGGTGGATGAATATTAATGCTGAGGGATCCCCTGGCTCTGCTCTAATCAATAGTGGTTCCTGTAGTTCCTGGTCCATGACATTTCTGACCTCTCCTGCTCTCTTTTCTTCATGATTTAGCTACGAGGCCATGGCCATAAGTTGCATGTCCCCTACTGCAGTGTTGGGGTCCCACGAGGTCATGTCGGGAAGGGCCAAATTGTGTAGGTAGAACTCTAATAGTTTGGCCTTATCCTCTGACGAACTGCAGTCACATAAAGCCATGAATTGTTGGGGGTTTTGGAATTGAGTTATACCTCTCTGTGCCAAAGTGTTGATCTAAAATTGCACTCACTTATCCCTGAGGTATAGGGCATAGGATTTGGCCAGCTGCTTACACTGTAGAGCTTCCATTGCCCAACTGGCCATGCAGGTCAGTTGGGCCGCCTTTTCTTGTATCTGCTGTTTCAGAGACTGTATCTCCAGGCCTGCTTGCAATTCTTTTTCCTGTAGCTATCGATTTAGTGTCTCAATTTCAGCCTGCATCCTTCCCTTCTCTGCTGTTCTTCTGTTGTATCTTTGGTTGTTGTGGCCTCCTCCTGTTGTCGTTGTTCTCCCAAGATGTGAGGCCTGTCTTCCTTCTTCTGTCCCTGCAGCTGTAGCTGCTATCTAAGCAGCTCATTTTCTTCTCGTAGCTTAGCCTACTGGTAGCTCTCCACATGTCGTACCCTTGCCAATTCTTTTTGGGCCTCCTTGAGCTATTCCTCCAGAGGACCTATATCTACCACACCCTTGGATTTAGCGATATTCATCCAAGTGTGGGTCCTCACTCTCTCTTCCTCTAGTGCAAGGAAAAGTGGCACTGTGAATTTTTTGGGAATGATCTTCCTGGCCTCTAAGAAGTTATAATAGGAGCCCAAGCTGGTTTGGGGGCTTGGTTCCACAATGGTTTCAGCCTTCTCTTCCTCCTGTGATGATTTAGCTGCTTTTTCCTCCATCTTTTCGGTCTCTTTCAGCCTAGCTAGTGTTTCTTGTAGAACAGCCTTAGCATCCTGTAGAGAGGCCTCTGTGTCCAACTTTTCCATCCTTTCTTTCCATGTGGATGTCTTCGGGTTTCCCCGCTCATATGTGATGGATGTCTTTTATTTGGCTGGGGTGTCTACAATTATAATTGGCCCTTTGGACTGCTGCTCTTTTGGTCTGCTAGTTTTTATCCTCGTGCTTCTTCTTGCCTTAAAATACATGGAAGGCTCCCTCTTCCGCTTTTCTTTTTGCTTTGGAGATGTGCTGAGGGTGGCCAACACAGCTGCTGCCTCCCTAGCTAGAATCTCAGGAGATTCTTCCTTCTCTTTCCCTTTTTCCAGACTTCCTGTAGAAAGTCCTCTGCTGACTATTTTCTGGCTTCCTGTAGAAACAGTTTTCAAGCTTCCTGTAGAACCAGTTTGCAATGTTTTGGCCTGCTTGGTTGGTGGTGCCTTCTCCTTTAGTTTTGCTGTGGCTGCCTTGGGTGTGCCCTTGCTTGCTTGGAATTTTTCAGTCCTCTTCCCTGATTTGCAATCGTTTCTCCCTTGGTGTCTGTGTCATATTTCCACCCACAGTTTTGGCCTCAGTAGCTTGGCCTTTCTCTTGTTTCTCTTCTTGTCCTTGCTGTGGTGGTCTGCCATGGGTTTCCTGACCCTTGGCTTTCTCTTCTACCTCAATGTGCTCCTTTTCCTCACTGGTGGAGGAAGTGAGTTCCTCGGCCAGAATTCAGATATCATCATCCTTGGACATATTGCAAAAAATCTCCCAGGAGAGAGGGACAATATAGGTATGGAGGGCATCTTCTACTAGAAGCTTGATAAGCCCATGATGGGCCAGCTAGTCTGGTGTCCCTTCCTTCAGTTTTGTGCTACACTCAATCAATGATTGTAGGAGGAAGTAGGGGATGCTTACCTTTTGTTTTGTGGGTAAATCCATCTTATGCCTGAGTTCAGTTAGCAACTAGAAGTGATAACCGTACAAAATATTAAACCGCCCCTCACAGGTAATATCTTTCATGATCTGAAGGCTGACCTCGCTCCAAAATGGCTATAGGCTAGCTCTCTGGACCCCATTCTTATCCTCTGAAAACTGTTCCTCTAGTAGGAAGAATTCCTTTTTGGCCTTTTGGCCCAATTTCCTTTCCTCTTTATCCCAGGGTATCCCCAATGGAAGATTAGTGACTCGACTAATGAGTTGTGGGGTGAGATTTAGGGTGAACCCTCTAAAATTTACAGTGGCCAGTGTCTTTGATTTAGGCTGTAGGGACCTTAGGAACTCCTCTATTATCTCATCATCGTGACCTTGAATTCTGTCACAGAAGGTCATCCAATTTGCACGGGTAAATAGGTCTACCACCTCAAGAGTTTCTCGCAATTTCTTGGAATCCAAGGGTTACTTTCTGATAAACCCTCCTGGCATGGTGAAAAATGCTCTATTTTGGCTTGTGCTATGATTAGAAAGGGAATTCTGTGTATGGTTTCCTCCCTAGAACGTTGAGGACAGTATCCCTCAGGTGTTTATAGGTCACTTTGTATCAATTCCCTAGTTACAATGCTATTGCTGCCCAAAACTCGACTATCAAAAGGGAACTAGGCTCTTACAGACAAAGTGCAGAGCTTAATGTTTATCCCCAACCACATAAAAATCACATTCTTTATACACAGGCTTGCCCTTATAGTGGCTTTATTGTTTCTATAGGAGGAATTTGCTAATAGGAAGTGTGGAGGAGAATTAGACGCAAAACCCACTTAAACATTCCATGTAGCACACAGGAAAACCACTATTCTTGAACCACAGGAAGACTTGCTTTTAATTCGCCTACTCCAACATGTTTAATTCACCACCTTTCAAAATATTATGCATGGGAATGGTGTGTTGGAGCCTACCTCTCTTTGAAATTCCAATTTCGATGCAGACAGTCCAGGTTTCTCTACTATGCCATGTTTCCTGTAGAGCTCCTTCCTGTAGAAAGCTTTGCTGGCTTCTGGAGGACGTCACGGTGCTTCTGGACAAGTCTAGGACACGGGAGGACTTTGAAATGGGCCGAGAATCTCAGGCTAACAAACTGCAGAGGAGGAGGACGCGTACTTCGCTACAAAACGGTTGCAAGTGCAAATGACAACGGTTCATCACGAGTTATTCGGCTGAGCAATTTGAATTACTGTGCAATTCATGGCGTGGGGATGAGTTGTCCAGGCCAATCCGTTAGCCAACGTCACGACCATCATTCCTCGGCGTGTCTCTAATCGCCATTTCCTTTCTTTGCCATTAACCGCCGCTATTTTTGCCAAACTGCCGATTCTCCCCGACTAGACACTTCCCACGTGTCGACTGCCTGTCTCTTTGGTGTAACCGGGCTTGTTCAGATCCCATGAGGCCATTCGACTGGTTGTGGGTGGCCAGTTGACTGGCCACTGAATTTTTTCAATCCGCACATTTCACAATCATGCAAGCTTTAGAGTATAGTCTATGCAATTTGACGAATAAGGTTAGACACTTACTTGTGTGGCCGTGGACGTGTTCTGCAGGCTTTGGGACATGAAATGATGGCTTTGCTCGCAACTGCTTCGTGCACGGGCGCTGGAGCTCCTTTTTTCCATTGGCTGATGCTGTATGCAAGGCTTCGAGACCCAATCCTCTGGTTGTAAATGCTGCATGCGCCGGTTCCATCTAATTTCAGCTCTTGAGGAGGTGTGCACGTCCAAGCGGAGCTTGTTGCATGTCCTTGTGTCAATTTCAGCTGCTAGTGTCTCCATAGTATGTGCTCCAGATGGATCAACTGCTACAGGATTCCTGTAGGACATCCTGTAGCTGCTTCTCCTCCTGGGATGCATTGTGAAACGAGCAAGGTTGTATTCATGGATGAAGGGTCCTGATGGAGCTTTGACAGGTAGAGTGTGTGAGCCTCTGCATGCTTGATTTGTCACTTGGAGGAAAAAAAAATTTAATTCGAGGAAACAGGACTCTTGTATGACTGTGCAGGAATACATAACCAGATTGTTGCAATGGCGGTGGCAAGAGATGAAACAGGTGACAGATGGAAGAAAGGGGTGGCTGCATGCCTCATCAATAGATTTCAAGCTTTAAATCCCTCTCTAGAATCAATTTTGTCCTGCCCAAAGGCTCTACAGGATGTTTCCTGTAGAAATGCAGAACTTCTAGTAGAAAGCCCTGAAACTTCCCGTAGGAGGTTGAATCTCGACCCGAATGTGTCCAAATCCTGAAAAGAGTGAGTGGCCATGGAGGGAGTGTCTGTGAGGATGCACGGTAACTTGGTATGGACCCCTGTTCTCATTTTGCATGACCTTCTTTTCTGCACTATATTCCCTGCAACTTGTAATAATTATTCAGAGATTAGACCTGTTTCTTTTCTTCTTTTTCTCTTTCCTCTTTTTTTTTTTTTTGAGAGAGAGAGAAAGACAGCAGGGGCACCTCCATGAGGTTTTCAACCCCACTATCTGCCCTGGGTGCCTCAGAGAGGTTTTCACCCAAGGATCTTTTTATTCAAATTCTTTATTTTCTGAGAGACAGCAGGGGCACCTCCCTGAGGTTTTCACCCTCACTGTCTGCCCTGGGCACCTCAGAGAGGTTTTCATCCAGGGATCTTTTTATTCCTCTTTTTTTTTTTTGATGATCAAGGTGTGGCTGGAACAGAGGCAGAACCATGCTCTATTACCAACACTGATTTTTCCACAGTTTCAATGAACTCCTGCCTCGAAAGGGGTTTCCTGTAGATCTTCAGTCAATGCCCATTGACGAGCATGGGGATGGCTTCTTCATCAATGGTCCTGATAAGGGCTGAACCATTGTCATTGCATTTCGACACTGTATATGGTCCTAACCATCTTGTCCTCAGCTTCCCTTTGAAATCCTTGTATCTGGAGTCATATAGTAGCACCCAATCTCCCGGCTGGAATTGCTTTTCATTAACATGCCGGTCATGCCATATTTTCCTCTGAAGTTGAACTACTTTTGAGTGGAGGAGGGCCTGCATTTTGTGTTCATCTAATCCATTCAGCTGTGATAACCTTTCACGTTGAGCATGGCTGAGATCTAGGTCCAGCTGAGCTGCCACCCTCAATGTGTTGTACTCGAACTCTATTGACAACAGAGCCTTCTTCCTGTAGACCAGCTCATAAGGTGTGAAACCGGTTGTAGTCTTCCAAGTGGTGTTATAGGCCCACGTGGCCTCAACCAGGCGATCTGCCCAATCCTTTCTGCTGCTGCTCACCACCTTAGTCAAAATCCCTTCCAATGCTCTATTAGTGACTTCCACCTGCCCATTTGCTTGAGGATGATATGGGGTGAAGCCCTGTGCTTGATATTGTGATGAGCGGGCAAGTCTTCAATTAAGTTAGAGGTGAACTGGCTTCCTTAATCGGTGACTAACTCTCTTGGGTAGCCAAACTTGTAGAAGATATTTTCTCTTAAAAACTCAGCCACCTTTTCTTCTGTCACTGCTTTGATTGCCTTTGTTTCTACCCACTTTGTCAGGTAGTCGGTGCACACAATGATGTAAGACATTTGCTTTGAAGGAGGGTTGATAGGACCCACAAAATCCATGCTCCACTTCTCAAATGGCTCGAAGGTCACTTGAGGTTGGAGAGGCATTTCATCCCTTGGAGTCATTTTCCCCATCCTCTGACATTGGTCACACTGGCTGATGTATCTTCTAACATCTTGATGAAAAGTTGGCCAATAGTGTCCTGCCTGTAGAATTTTGAAGGCAGTCCTCTTTGCTGCAAAGTGGCCTCCACAAGATCCATCGTGACAAGTTAGGAGAATGTTAAAGACTTCCTCCTCCCTAACACAACGCCTCAAGATCTAATCTGGGCCAAGTTTGAACATGTTGCCCACGATCCAAGTGAATGGGGCACTCTTCCTCACAATTATGCTCTTCTCCTTTGAGGATAGATGCGGAGGGAACTGTGTTGAGACCAAGTAATTTGCTATATTAGCAAACCATGGAGAGAGTACTGAGATAGCAAACAGATGTTTATCTGGCATCTAGTCATCCACTGTTCCTTCTTCACCTGCAGGCAAATCCAATCTAGACAAGAAGTCAACAACAACATTTTCCTTACCTGGTTTGTCGACAATAGTCAAATCAAATTGCTGCAAAAAAAGTAACCATCTAATGATACGAGCATTTACATCAGGCTTATTCATTAAATATCTAATCGCAACATGATCAGTATGTACAAATGTTTGATAACCTGTGATGTAGTGTCGGAACTTGTTCAGGGAATGGACTACGGCTAGGAACTCTTTCTCAGTTACAATATAGTTCATTTTTGCCTTGGACAGGTTTTTGTTGACAAAGTATATGGCATATGGAAGTTTCTCCTCAACTTGTCCTAAGGTTGCCCCTATGGCTCTGTTTGAGGCATCAGTGTGGATGTGGAAAGGTAGGGCCCAGTTTGGGCCTCTCAATATCGGGGCAGACACTAACTTATCTTTCAACTCATTTAGAGCCCCTTGACAGTCGTCAGTCCATTTAAACTCAACATCTTTTCCTAAGAGGCCAAACAACGGCGAGGTTAACTTACTGAAATCTTTAATGAATCTTCTATAATATCCTGCTAAGCCTAGGAAACTCCGAACATCTCTTAACTTTTGAGGAGGTGGAACCTTTTTGATGATAGCAATTTTGTTAGGATCCACCTGTAATCCTTGCCGAGAAATGGTATGACCTAACACGGTCCCTTCAGTCATCAGGAATTCACATTTTTCAGGACTGAGGGACAGGTTCATCTCAATGCACTTGTTTAATACTTTTCCCAGTTTGGACAAGGCTTCTTGGAAGTTAGGCCAGTAAGGAGTAAAGTCATCCATATAGATTTCCACCGAATCATGAACCAGCTCAGGAAATATGCAGGAGAATTGCGTAGCCCAAAGGGAAGGACTCGGTAGGCAAACGTACCCCATGGACAAGTGAAGGTGGTCTTATCTTGGTCCTTCGGGCTGATTTGGATCTGATTATACCCGCTGAACCCATCTAGGAAAGAGAAGTACTTCTTCCCTGCCAGTCCATCCAACACTTGATCTATGAAAGGAAAAGGGAAGTGGTCTTTCTTGGTGTCTTTGTTTAGTTCTCTGTAATCTACACAGATTCTCCACTTCCCATTTTTCTTGGGTACCAACACCAGAGGAGAAACCCGTTCGATGTCTGAGATGGGGTAGATGAATCCTGCATCCAACAATTTTTGCAATTCTTCTTTAACGAGGTCCTTAAGGGCTGGGTTCATTCTCCTCTGAGGCTGCCTGAGTGGCTTACAATCCTCTTTAATGTAAATATGATGGGTGCAAACCGAAGGATGGACTCCTTTCATTTCCTTATATCTCTAGGCAAAAGCCTCCAAATGGCGGTTCAATAGGCTACATAGCTCTTTTCCCTGAGAGGGAGAGAGAGAGGAGCTGATCTTTAAAGTTCTTTCAGGGCCAAACTCCACATTCTTAACTCTGGGAGAGGTCGGATCAGTCACACAGAGGTCTATTAAAGCGCTGGCTTGGTATCTTCCACCAAATCTTCTAAGGAAAGTGCACTGGGAGGAGGATTTTGGATTAAGTTCTCAATCAAGTCATCCTTGGTTTGAGGACCTCCCCTGGTGGCCTCTACTGTGCACAATGGTGCAGAGTAGACCTCGTCCTCATCTCCTTCTTCCAACCAGAGTGATAAGTCATGTTCTAGTAGAGGTTGGGCAGGAGGGTATAGGACCGACTGTTTGGACATAGGCCCATTCTTGATGGTCATGCTTCCAGCTCGACAGTTGATGTAAGCATCCATAGTAGCTAGCCAAGGCCTTCCCAAAATGAGGGGGTATCCAGTGAGTTTTGCCTTTGGCTGAAGGACCAAGAAGTCCACAGGATACTCCCAAGAGTCAACAGAGACTAGGATATCTTCCACAATCCCTTCGGGAGTCACGATGGAGCGGTCTACCAACTGCAGTACTGTCGAGTTCTTCCTTAAGGAACTCTGAAGGTTGAGTTTAAGCATAGTGTCCCTGGTCATCACATTAATGGCAGCCCCTAGATCAATCAAGGTGTGGGGGATGATGGTGCCATTAATGTGAACATCAACTACAGGACTCCCAGGGTCCAAATACTTTGGATAGATTACTTGCCCCAACATAAGATCAGACAGTTTTCCTATGACATTGATAGTTGAGGCATCTCTCTTTCGCTTGCCTGGGTGCCTGAAACACTTCTCCTTAATCAATTTGTTGTATATTGATACATCTTTTATGGCCTGGAGAAGTGGTATTTTCACACACAACTGCTTGAGTTCTCCCAAAAGCTCAGTCTCCTCTGGGTTTGGTTGCGTGGTTACTGTTAGTCACTCAGGAAAGGGTGGAATGGCCTTGGGTTCACTTTCCTATTTCTCTTCCTCCTCCTCTAGGGGATGAGGTTGGCGCTCTGGAAGGACCTTCCCAAATCGTAGGTGTTGTCTTCCCAGTATATACCTGCTGGGCCTATCTGTTGTTGGGGTTCAGGTTCGGTTGAGCAGGCATCTGGGGTTGTCTTGGAGGAGCAGGAGGTAATGGTTGTGGTTGAGCCAGTGGTGGAGGCAGAATGGCGGGAGGAGAGTTGTATTAGGGCCTCCACCCCGATTGAGGTGCATTCCACTGAGGTTACGGCTAGGCATGTGAGTGAAACGAATGAGAAGTAGGTTGAGTATGGTATTGAGATGGATAAGACCACGGAGGAGGTGCGGACCATGAAGGATGAGCATGGGGGCCCCAAGAAGGTATATGAGCAGATTGGTTGGGGTTATAATAAGCTTGGGATGTCCCTTGCATCCGCTACTAGTAAGCTCTGGGCCCATGTGGCCTCATTTGGTTGAGGAGGTAGAGAGGTTCAGTAGCCGCCTCAGTCCCTAGGTACATGGCTTTAAATCCGGGCAAGGTTGGGCATTGGTTGGTGGGGTGGTCTTCCTCACAAATGAAACATACCTCTACTGAGTGCAATGGACACTCATTCTTAGGGTGCTTCCTCGTGCATCTGGGACAAAAAATGGCCAAAGCCCTCTCAACTTCCTCTTTCTTTTGCTGAATTCGGAAGGTATCAAGTTGCATGGAAATAGTTTGTCTCATCTCACTTTTGAGGTCTTCCATCTGATTAGCATCTCATGCTTGGATAAGGTGGTACTAGCTGAAAGTGTATCCCCCCTACCTCTTTTCTGGGCTACCCTAGAATGGTTTCTAAACACAGTATTTATGTCCTCATAAGGTAGTTGGTAGATGTCCCCTCCAGCTAGCATGTGAAGGGTATCTAGAAGGTCTTCAGGGACTCCTCAGAGCAGAACCAACTTCAGATATTCCAGGTCAAGTGTGCACCTGGCCCGTTTATACCTAAGTTGGAACCTTTCCTCGTAATCTTCTAAAGACTCATCACTTCCCATGGTCATCCAAAAGATCTCTCCCTTTGTTTCCTTAGACCTATAGTAGTCCTGGTATTTGGTGTTAAAAGCTTGTTGCATCTGAGCCCAAGTGGTAATATTGTTTCTAGGTAACCCCATGAACCAGCGTAATGCTGCATCCTTGAGGGTAGAGGGAAAGAGTTTCCACTTTTGCTCGTCCTCAGCATAGTCATAAGTTCGAAAAAGGACAGCAAACTCAAATAGGAAGGTATCAGGGTCTTCAGTAGTCAACCCATGGAAGTGAGGTAAGGCTGAGGGACTTATGTTTTTCATTTTCATGTCCCCATTGGTCTCTCGGATGGGGAAGGCACCTTCTATTCTCTCATATTCTCTTCTACTGTTTCTGTTTTCAACCATGGTCTCAGACGAAATGTTCTCTAGCTCTTCTTCTGTTATAGGATCTTTGTATATCTCTGGAGGTTCACCTATAGGTTCTTCTGGATCACTGTCACCAAAGAAGAGAGAAGGTTGACTCAGTGATGTGGTGTGGGTGTTGGGTAGGAATTTTCTGGTTTTATCTCTATTCCTACGAGGCAAGAAATGGAAAGATTTTTGGTTTCTTTTTCTTTTTTTGCTTGTACCTGCAAAACTGAAACAGATGGAATTGCAACTAACTACAGTCTAGCTTGCAGAAATGAAATTGCGAAATTGAAATGCTAATTTATGAAAGCAGGAAATGTCTAATTTACTTTTGCAGAAATGAAATTGCAAAATTGAAATGCTAATCTATGAAAGTAGGAAATGTCTAATTTACTTTTGTAGAAATGAAATTGCAAAATTGAAATGCTAATCTATGAATGAAGGAAATGTCTAATTTACTTTTGCAGAAATGAAATTGCAGAATGGAACTGAAATAACTACTTAGCAGAAGGTTAGAGTAGGAAAATATAAGAAAAGAAGCAATCACAAATACTATAACGCTTCCCCGGCAACGGCGCCAAAAAGAATGGTGGGCTCCAGTATTGTAGCAATAATGCTGCAACTCCTGGGACTCCCTTCTTTACTTTTATCAACCTGATAGTTCGTAACAAACTTGGAAGCGACGGTGCTGTATGCACAAGTACTAGCTCTTGCCGCAACTGTCACTTGGTCAGCTGGCACAAGTCCGCTAGGGGCTTAAGCCAACTTCTATGAGCTCTGAGAAGAAGCTTTTTAACTGATGTATGGAAGCTAACTCGAAGGAAGCTAATCTGCTTGCGAAAAGAAACTGAAAAGCTGAAAGAAAGCGCAAACCCTAGCAAACCCTAATTTTACCAGCTAGTCCTACTGATGCGAAAAAGAGGATGCAAGCTACTGAAAGTGATGCCATTACTTCTAGGAAGGTGAAATACATGTGTCTAAGCTACTTCTATCTGAAGAAAACATCTTTTTGTATTTTTGAATAAGTTGCCAGAATTATCATGCATGTGCTTTCACTGTTTTTGATTGTGCAGGGGTGGATCGGCGAGAGGAAATTCTTGGAAGAGGTCGAGAAGGCTCAGAGAGGGCCTAAGGGGTCCCTAACACCCTTCCAGAGAGTTTCACAGAGTTTTGCTATCAAGAAACCTCATTCGCGAGCTTCTACAGGAAGTCTGCAGGGGTTCTACAGGATGTTCTGGAATTTCTACAGGATGTTCTGTGATTTTCTACAGGATGTTCAGGAATGGGATTTTGGAGGATGGATGGATGAAGAAAGATGAAGGAGTGGGTATGGAGGTAGGATAGGGGTTTGAGGTGGTCCAGGGACTGGTGGATGGAGTTGAGAGAAGATGTAGATGGCTGGATTTGTTCAAAGAGGGCTGAAGCAATGCTGCACAAAAAGGTAGGGTTATGTGGGAAAAATGGAAAACATAAGGGAAGAAACCAAGTTAGGGGATGGAGGAGATGGGTCTGATGGAGTTTGGGTGGATAGAGAAGTGGTACAAGTGCTCTGCAATTTGTGTTTCCAACTGAACCAACAAAGACTTGCAAGAAATCAAAGACCTAGTTATGCCAACCTAATCTGATCTAGCTAACAATAAAGAGAATGAACAGAAGCTTTATTTGCAAGGAAACCATGTATATTAACGAAGCAACGAAGCATTCAAAGATCTAAACATGTAACCAACTTCTGCAAACGAAAATCGTACACTAGTGATTGCATGGCAAAGAAAAAATAGTGTTTTTTTTTGGGTAGCAAGGTCACCTTGATCCCAGCCCCTGATCCTATGAGGGAGAGGTGAAATCAAAGGTGCTCGTCAACATTTTTCTAAGGCTTTTTCCCTGTTAATAACCTACCAACTCAATCTGAACATCAAAAGCCTTTCTAACCATCAACAGTGACATAGTTAATCAGCACAATTTAATCTACCTAACAGAAATGATTTTGCAAATACGTAAAGAACAAATGACGATACATAAAGGAGGCCTTGGGTCTTAGGTTGGGCCCAACCCCAAGAGCTACGGCTCCTATAAAGAACTCAGAGTTGATGCCAAATAGAACTGCTTTTCATTATCAAAAATAGTCATCACCAGAAAGTTATACCACAGTGGCTACAAGAAAACGAGCTGAAAATGACAACATTATAGTGAAAAAATACAACAGTTCCAAAAGTAAACTACGAAGGCTGAGGCCTTCTTATTTATACACTATGAGGGGCCTAGCAGGCCTCCTAAATTCAAGGGACTCAGTTGTCCCAGCTGCTAGTAAACAATCACTCTTCCCAAATCTGCTTGGTTGCCTTTAGGATTCATTTTTGTGGCCTGTGATCTCGGAGTTGAGGGTGGAGATTTCAAGGATGGGCCATTTAATGCCAGAGACAACCCCCCTACAAATCCTCACCTCAAGCTTGGCTGTCAGCTAGCCCATAATTGCTTGGTTTTGCTCCAAAATTTGTCCAAAAATCCTGAAATAACCACGTATTAGCCTCCTACGTAGAGTGACCACCCTTATTCGTTCAAATAATATAAACATACTAAAAAACATGCATAATCTATGAAAAATGGAGGATTGAATAAGGAAAATTAGGCAAAATGAGCCCAATAAGTTACCCAATTCGAGGTTCATCACGTCCCTGAGAGATTGGTCCACATAAAGAAGGTTAAGGCATCGAAGATGTCCATCGACCCAATCACGCTTACAGAAGGTGATCTTTTAGACATCGACGAAACGGTTCACGATGTCACTAAGGACGTTCTCTAAGAGGTGACGATGGAGCAAAACACTATGTTGGGGGCGCTAAGAGTGCAGTTACAAGAACTACAGGTGTAACCCCCTCATATAGGAATGATGGCCCCATATGTCATAGCAGGTACATCAGAGATGGAACAAATGTTGCACGCCCGAATGATGAACACTTTCATTCCCATGAGGGCGCGTTAGTAGCAACGAATGAAGTTGACGGAGATGCGGTGGGTAGGATTAAGGGACTATGCTTAAACTTGGCTGCCCTTTCGCGAGAAACCTTGTACCAGTTACAGGATGGGGTAACAGCCGAGCTTCGCGCCATAGAAGGTCGCATGCTATAGGTATTGACCAAACAAAATATCAATATGGAATAGCTCAGCTGGCAGCGTTATGAACTAGTTGCTTAGACTTATGGACTGGAGTAGGTGGTAGAAAATGCTTGTAGAAACGTCCCGACAGATCTACCAGTAGTGGAGCGGATCCACCGATTGGCAACCGGAGTCCCCGAGGCCAAGGCTGAAATGACGAAGGTTCAGTTGGAGCTAAATCTACAGATTGTTGAGCTACGGTTGAAGGCATAGCCATCCACACCCCCAGAAGTGAGGGAGCAGCGCGTCTGTGCTATCCAAACGGGGCTGGAAGAAATAAGACGAGTGGTACAAGACTGTACTGGTATGTTGGATTAAGCGCTTTCCACTCTTACATCATTGTAGTAGGATCCCAATATACAACGCTTGGAAACAGAGGTGTGTGAGCTGCAGGAGTAGTATGATAGTGTCTGAGGGACTATGCAAATAGTCACCCTCACTCAATGGCTTGCGAAAATGCAGCAAGCAAGGGCACTGAAGGAGCAGGTGGATGTTGCGCGACAAAAGGAAGTAGTACTTAGAGTGCGCATCCAACCATGTATTGACAAAGCTTTCATGATCACGACGAATATTGAAGGAAAGCTCGCACAAATGCAAGGATTGTATGCGCTCAGGTAGGTATGTGACCCTACTAAGGAAGCTTCGGAGCAATGTGTGCAGCAGATATAACAAAAAGTAGAGTAGTGCACCGTGGACCTCCGAGCAGCGCAGGACCTGCTAGATGGACTCCGTGCTAGGATATTTGAATCGACTAAGTGACTCGAGGATGAGTCATGATGTTTGTGTTGGGGGCCTATTGGGGATGGAATCCCCCCACAACAGGTTTTGGGGCTCAAAGCCCAATTTTTGGTCAAGTATATTGTAAAGACTCTACGAAGTAAAGGCACGGAGCACAA
The DNA here is from genome assembly GCA_000404065.3 of Pinus taeda. Classification (NCBI taxonomy): domain Eukaryota; kingdom Viridiplantae; phylum Streptophyta; class Pinopsida; order Pinales; family Pinaceae; genus Pinus; species Pinus taeda. The sequence goes on from APFE030306209.1 coordinate 151,607, forward strand.
AACATATGATAGAGTCATAGGGTAGTCCGCCCTAAGTTATGTAAAATAGTATGATGGAATGTAGGCCTACCCATGGTTTGCAGACCATGGGAGTATATAAATAGAGAGGGAATGAGGGAGAGTAGAAAAGGAATGGTTTGAGATTAGAGTAGGATTTGAAGTGTATTGGGTCATAGTAGTAGGAAGAGGCTCTGCAGCTGAGTGTGCAGAGGCCTAGTAGAGTCTATAGCTGAGTGCGCAGACCCCTATAGTTGAGTGTGCAGGGTGGAGTTGAGATTGTAATTGAAGGAATAATTAATAAAGATAATATTGACTCTAAATACTGTGTATTTGGGTTTCCTCTTACTTTTATGCATTTATATTGTTTGATGATTGCACGCACTTTTATGAATGTTGAATGATAAATAGGAATACTGGGCTCACACAGATAAGTTAAGTACCATAATAAATAATGCAGTAAGTATAAGGAATCTGGGTAATACCTTCTTCATGCTGCAAATAGAGTTGTGCTAAGGTAGCTTCATAGTTACGAGGGATAGATAGCTGTGCAAAGCAGTGTGTGTGAAGGGTCGAACTGCGAAACTCCCAAAAATCATCAAGACATCCCTAGGTTGTGGAAACCTAGTTCCAACACCCTCCCATATTACCTCGGGTGAGACCTCGTCCATGCACCGCAGATTGTTGCTGAAAGGGCCAATATTTTCGGGACATGTTTGGCTAAATCACCTCTGAACCTCAGTCAGGCCCATACAAGCCAACAACAATCAATATTGCTCAATCTATTGTATGTGTTGCATTATCATCGCACTCGCATTAACACGATCTGTGTGCGCTAGCTCCTCACACTGGTGCACAATGGGTACCTATGGCTAGGTGAGCCTATTCCCATCATAGACATGTTGATCCATTGGGTAACAAGGTTGTTGCACAAAGGGGCAAACCCTACAAAGTGTTTGGAGGAGAAACCAGAGAAAAAGAGTTGGAAGATAAGATGAAGAAGGAATTTGTTTTGATCAAAAAGTCATGAGGATACTCTATCATATCCATCTCAGACTTGGTAGTATAGTTGGCTGCCTAGATTCTAGCATGAAAATTAATAAGAAAATTCTATGTTGTTGGCTTAGTGGGGCCTGACCCAGGTTTAGAGGTGATTTAGCCAAGAAAATCCGCGCTAGTCTTCAAAAGTTCCTTGATGCGTACCCCACCATTGTGCGGGTGTTACGTGTAGTGCCCACTTCAACGCATTGAACCACTGCTACTCTAGTACTGCATTTTCTAATTTTCTCAGAAATTCATCCACTGCTAACAATCCATCATATGTCAACAACTCCCTTGCCTCTGTTTTTACGCAACGCAATGATCTGATCATCATGTTGCAGTTCAACATTGTTACTTCGATGCAGTCAATTCTGCCATCGCTCTATCTCTTTGTCTGAATCTGAAGTGTAGGAGCTTTCGCGCTCCCACGAAATCCTTCCATCTATAGTATGATTCACACAATCCACTCCTTTTACAGTTATCTTATAGATACAATCGAAATCGTCATCGCTATCATCGTCGCGCGCCAGTTCAGTGTGTCAAGCTCCCTCGGCTGGGTCCAGTGGTACTACTACGCATAGTGACTTTTCTCAAACGTCATTTTGCGCTTCTTCAGATTTGTGACTCCATTCATATCAGTATCCTAGTCTATTACTAGTAGCATGTGTTACACTGAATTTTGTCACCTTGACTATCTGCAGTTTATGTGGCCTCATCAATAGCCACATTGTCCTCTTTGTCAAGCCCCATACCTCTGCTCTTCATGTCAAAAATTCAAAGAGAGAGAAAGTCACTTGAAAACATGTTTATCTCTGGGTACGCAGGTTCTCTCTACCTTGCCTGCGTGTACGCACTCCAAATACATTAGACCTGTGTAGTAATACGCTCTGTATACTAAAGCTAGGGTGCGTACCCCTGTAAAGGTCAAAAGGCGCAAGTTTCATCTTTAAAAAGTTACTTGTGGTCACTTCTAGAGCCTTCTAGAAGAGTTCTTGACGTGTATTTAGCGCCTCCAGATGGTTCATGCACCCCTATGATAGAGGAGCTTATCCCATCAAGAGAGGAACTACCCCATCCAAAAGAGGGAGTATCCCATTGATGTTGGAACTGAATAACCTCTTCTAGAATGCTATAAATACAGGCATTGGGCCAAAGGAGGAGGGTTGAAAGCTGAACATTCTATAGGGTAAATGCTGCTGGAATTAGGACTTCCATTTGTTGACTTGTGAGGAGAGATCACTATCCTTCCTTGTTGCCATAGTGGGAGTGGGTGAACTTGTCAAAGTAGAGGAAATCTCTTGCTGGACCCTGGGAGGAGCTTGCACAACACCAAGGCTCAGGTTGTAATGGTTCCTTTGATTATTTAATACAAATAAGTCCATTCTTCTCAATGAATTGTTAATGAATTATTTCATGTATTCCTTGGTCAATATGATAGATATGCTTTGTTTTATAATGAATATTCAGATGCT
>APFE030306216.1:0-23932 GCA_000404065.3 Pinus taeda
GCCACTTCTTATGCATTGCAGAGATGGCAATATGCACAGGGTACTCGACACTTGTTGTAGTGTTCCAGGCATCCTCTTACCAAGTAAGATTGTGATATCTCTGACTGTCCTGAATACAATGCAATTACAATGGCATCTAGGGATGTTATGTGAACAAATCTCTTGAATGGCACCTGCACATTTGGATGGAATTTGGATTGAAGGAGATGTTAGTGCATCTTTTAAAGGAGCACATTGGAGCAGTATGGAGGCCACATCATGGGCATTGCATATATATTTCATGAATTGCTGGATGGAAGAATTAATGTATCCATTGACAACATTACAACAGAAGCTTCACTAAATTCATGTGTGGTGGTCAGCCCAAACTTATCTATGTCTTTGATTTTGGGGCCTGTGAGGGTGGCCATGAGATCCCTAGTACCCATTTCCAAATAAAGTCTTCCTCTTAACAAGCTTGTAAAAAAGAGTGCCAGATTGCCTAAACAGGCCAATCCCACATCACTTAAATTAACTGATCCTGTCACAGTGTCACTTAGTTCGAGATATGCTACGGCAATAGCAGATAACCACAGTAATGAAATAACAAACTTTACCACTAACAACTGGATCATCATATATATGCTTCCCAGCCCATCTTTGAACATGCCCATTTCAGTCTAACTGAATGCTTTTCTGTACTTACCTTTACAGAAGCTCCTATTAATTCACTGGATCGAGGTTGTGCCCAATCATAAACAAGAATTTATCTAATCAACTAATCATACTCAAGAACAAAGTTGATCAAGTAATCATAAACAAGAATTTATCTTCCTCTGCTCAATCTATACTGTGCCTTAATTTTTTTCATAGCAAAGTGGGACAAATGATATGTTTGTTGATGGCTTTTCTTATGATATCAGAGTTTTAAATCTTGTAATTGGCTTACTATAAAAATTTTGCTTCAATATCTAATTTCATTCTGATATAAAAGTGTTAAAGTTTTATACTAAAGTGATTCATTCCTTGACACCTAATTTCGTTTTAACATAAAAGTGCTAAATTATTGTACTAAAGTAGTCCAGATAAGATGATTTCCTTTTACGGCAACCCAATGTTGGTAATAAAAATAGTATGCTCTATAATTTCCAATATGAAGATCAACCTCTCTACATTTTCGCAGCCTCAGAAAGACAACATAGAGGTTGTTTTAATGCCTAGTGAATGTGGTATTGCCCTCAACAGTGATAAAGGCTCCCACAATATCAAACATTGCTAAATTAGTAAACAAAAAGAATGGACAAATTACTGAAACAGTAAACAACTTTTCTGGCACAATAAGAAAGGTAGAAAAAGAATGGATACACTACTGAATCAGAAAACAAAGTTCAAAGTTGAGAGGCTAAGAAGTGAATGAAAAAGGATGGATACATTGCACAATCTAGAATGGAAATTTGAAAAAATACAGATATCCAGAGAGAGACGTTTATAACAGAGAGAGACGTTTATCCTACTTGGTGGAAGGTCGCTAATGAATTTTTTGAATTGCACGGCCTTTGTGGTCTGTATGATACAACGAGCAAACAAAACCTCTCGCCTTTCAGTTAAACTAGGCATGTTTTCATGTTCCTTTCTATTGCCTCCTGCCATAGTGCAAAACCAGCCAGAGAACTATCAGTTTTTTGTTTCATTTGAATTAAAAGGAAAAAATTGAGAAAGCTTATTCCATTTTGGGTGATCTTGCATTTATTTAATCATTTTGCGCAATTTGGTCTATTCCCAAACTTCTTGAGTATTTTTATGCCCATCAAAATTCAGTATGTTATAGAGTTGATTTGGAGGCTACTAGGTTGATGGCTCTAGAGTCGCAATTCCAAGTTCCCACTTAGAGTGTAGGTTGCAAATACAACAAGATACAATTAACAGATATGTTCCATAAGATACAATGCAACATCATTGAAATGTAAAGCTTGAACATATATTAAATAGGTTACATAAAAATAGAAAGTATCTCTGCTATTAACAAGTTGTGGCCAAGCATAACAACTAATGCTCTGAAGATTAGCCATTCTCTTGATGATTTTGCTTACAAATAGGACTGAGAATAATGATTTGATTTCCCTGACTTAACAAAATATATATTTTCATCCTCGTTATCCAAAGAACTGGCAACCTAAGCCAGCAAAAATAAATCACAATGTGCCCAACTTTAATATTCATCTCTGAATGAGCCCGCAGGAGAATAAACCCGAAGGTAGCACTGTTGTCCAAGGTATTGATGTGCCCAACTCTCTGACCGCAAATTCCACATCCCAACATTATCCAGAGGCACACGAATAGCTGTCCATGAGTTGGGATAAACCTGTTCCACACAAAAAGTTGGGTTTGTTACACAATAATTGCCTATAATCAGTTAGAATTGACGGCCCTGTCTTAGACGGCCCTGTCTTAGAGAAACAAACTAATTTTTCAAATAAAAAGAAAACATTTTTTCTTCTTATTGATCCAGCATGAAGAAAAATACAAGAAATATGATTTAACTTATGGTTCACACCTGCGTAGTGCAGCGGGAAACAGTGTCAAACAAGTTGTATTCTTTCATGCTTGCCTGTGTCCATTGGCCACCATCCATTCTGCAAACAAATCAACCCATTGTTAGTTAGCAAGTGATCATTATTATTCCAGAAAGAAACTAAAACTTGAAAAGTGGAAGATCTGCAAAGGCTATTCAATCATCATATGCTCTTGCTATGGTAGAATAATTTAGCTATGAAAGAAGTTCAATGATGTCTCAGTACCCTAGGACAAAAAATGAATAGCCATCCAGATTCCATGACTGGATAGTGTCCTCACTGTTCTGGAAAACAATTTCAATGAAAGCTCTGAAATCAAAGCCCATAACAGCTGTCTGCAAGTAACCTCCTCCATTGGTGGGCCTATTAGGCATAGAACCCACATTAAATACCCCACTGATTTTCAAGTAATCTGCCAACTTCAAGGGAGTGTCTGGTTGTATAAAAGAAATACTGTTTATAGCATATCTCTGTTTCCCATTGATAATTGGGGCTGAATTGGCTAGTATAATAGTTCGTGAGGTATGTATCATTCCATATTGGTAATATCCTTGAGGATTCGGACGAGGACCACTCACGGTCAGATTCCATCTTCATTAATAAACATGCATATAAGCAAATGACTCTAACTAAACAAGCATCCAACTATTTGGTTAAAACTATTTGAATTAACTCCTGGGATTTGAACTATATTTGGTTAAAACTATTTGAATTAACTCCTGGGATTTGAACTATGTAAAAGTTTGAACATATATTAAATAGGTTACATAAAAATAGAAAGTATCTCTGTTATTAACAAGTTGTGGCCAAGCATAACTACTAATGCTCTGAAGATTAGCCATTCTCTTGATGATTTTGCTTACAAATAGGACTGAGAATAATGATTTGATTTCCCTGACTTAACAAAATCTATATTTTCATCCTCGTTATCCAAAGAACTGGCAACCTAAGCCAGCAAAAATAAATCACGATGTGCCCAACTTTAATATTCATCTCTGAATGAGCCCGTAGGAGAATAAACCCGAAGGTAGAACTGTTGTCCAAGGTATTGACGTGCCCAATTCTCTGACCGCAAATTCCACATCCCAACATTATCCAGAGGCACACGAATAGCTGTCCATGAGTTGGGATAAACCTGTTCCACACAAAAAGCTGGGTTTGTTACACAATAATTGCCTATAATCAGTTAGAATTGACGGCCCTGTCTTAGAGAAACAAACTAATTTTTCAAATAAAAAGAAAACATTTTTTCTTCTTATTGATCCAGCATGAAGCAAAATACAAGAAATATGATTTAACTTATGGTTCACACCTGCGTAGTGCAGCGGGAAACAGTGTCAAACAAGTTGTATTCTTTCATGCTTGCCTGTGTCCATTGGCCACCATCCATTCTGCAAACAAATCAACCCATTGTTAGTTAGCAAGTGATCATTATTATTCCAGAAAGAAACTAAAACTTGAAAAGTGGAAGATCTGCAAAGGATATTCAATCATCATATTCTCTTGCTATGGTAGAATAATTTAGCTATGAAAGAAGTTCAATGATGTCTCAGTACCCTAGGACAAAAAATGAATAGCCATCCAGATGCCATGACTGGATAGTGTCCTCGCTGTTCTGGAAAACAATTTCAATGAAAGCTCTGAAATCAGAGCCCATAACAGCTGTCTGCAAGTAACCTCCTCCATTGGTGGGCCTATCAGGCATAGAACCCACATTAAATACCCCACTGGTTTTCAAGTAATCTGCCAACTTCAAGGGAGTGTCTGGTTGTATAAAATAAATATTGTTTACAGCATATCTCTGTTTCCCATTGATAACTGGGGCTGAATTGGCTAGTATAATAGTTCGTGAGGTATTTATCATTCCATAGTGGTAAGATCCTTGAGGATTCGGACGAGGACCACTCGCGGTCAGATTCCATCTGCATTAATAAACATGCATATAAGAAAATGACCTAACTAAACAAGCATCCAACTATTTGGTTAAAACTATTTGAATTAACTCCTGGGATTTGAACTATATTTGGTTAAAACTATTTGAATTAACTCCTGGGATTTGAACTATGTAAAAATAAAATTAAACAGGTACAGAGAGATCAGTTTAAAATGTACATGAATCGAAAATTTTCAAATGAAAACACAGACAGACCTCATGGATCGAGCTTGGTTCAATGACCAATTGATGCCAGTTGGAGCAGGAGGAAGCAGACCAGAAGCAGACGTCTGTGAATTGCTATAGCGGAGAAAAGCGATGCCGGTTAGTATAGGAGTAGTGAACCGTGTAGATGCAACAATGTAATAGGCCTGAGGAGGCTGATCCGCAGTGACCAATACAGAGTAGGATTGACCCAAATGAACGTCTAGAGAATCGTATATGTTTTGAACAGTGTGAGAGCCTTCTACTTCCACCAACTTCATTTTATGCCCCTGAATCCTGAAGTTCAGAGAACTTGCCAAACCCACATTGGATATGCGGAAACGATAAGTTTTTCCTGTGAAACAGTATATCTCAGCCATTAGTATTTCTTGCAAAGCCACATCGAGTGCAGAGTACATGTTTCCCCTGCAGATTTGAGGAAATGTAGCTCCTTGAGAGAATCCAACAGTTATGTACCTTGATCTACAGTAAATGATGTCGAATTTGGAGCTTGACCATTTATGAGAACTCCATCAGGCATGCCAAGAGTTGAGCCACTGTCAAGTGTTTGTCGTAAGATCTGCAATTTATAGAAAAACCAACAGTCACAAGACAACATTTGTTAACACAGAGACCATAATCCTGCTACAGAGCACACGAAATTCAACCCAAAGAAACACCCGTGTGTTCAAGGAGTTACCGAATGATTGGTCTTGTACAAGTCTCCTATAAGAACTATATAGTCGCCTGCAGGAGGTGGGAATGGAACTGGAATCAAGGGCCGGCTTACGATTTTTATACCGCCAAACCCTCCAGCTGCTTTATGGAAGTACATGGAAGGAAAGTAGTAATAACTGCCAATCTGATCCTTCATCTGAAACTTATATGTGTAATTTCTTCCAGGCGGGATTGGGCAGTTGGTACCCGGCATACCATCTTGCCATGAATTTCTTCTTTGCTGAACTCCATTCCTACACCAGTGGAGAAATGCATATCTAGGCCAAAAGAAGTCTGTGGTGTGCGGTGCAGCCCTCTACCTCGGGGCATGATTTTTCAAAGGCAAATTTCAGAAAAGGGAAAAAGAAAAACGAATAGGAAATGCAAAAGAGAAAACTGAGAGAACCGTAACCACCTCGAAACAGAACGAAGGTGACTAATGAGCTTATTGAAAACTGGTGATTCCTCCATCTTCTCTGCCAATGCTCGCAAGCAACAACTTACCAATCAAACAAAAATCATATAGGGCTTACCTGCAAATGCATAGTCATGCTGTTCAAGTGAATGAATAAAATATTAGTCATGGCTGTAAAAGATTACACTCGTTAAATCTAATGAAAGCCACAAATGCAGTGGACCTTATATCTGTTTATGTAGAGGAAACATAACCATTGAGACCAGTAGTCCGCTCCATTTTATGTGTGGAGGTGAAGAGTGGCTCATAAGCGATATGCAGAGACCATTCGTTTTTCAATGATGCAAGGTTGCTTCTTCCGCAAGAGGGTTTGGCGGGGGCAATTCGAACTAGGCTAGGTAGGTAGACAAACGGACTGGCTAGGTAGGTAGACGGACTAGCTAGGTAGACGGACGGACTGTTTTTGGAGGGCTGAGAATTGTTGAATCGTCTAACAAGAGATCTAACGGTTAAGATTAAGACAGAGAGACATTTAGGGGAGTTTATTTCAGAGGGAAACACCTTACGACATAATTAGTTTCCAAGCCTATAGAGTCATATGATTTTTCCTTGGAAATTTGTCCTTTAATTTGCAATATGCACATCATTAAAAGCTTTTGAGGACCTACTATAGGTCATAGGCATTAAACAGGGTGAAGGGAGGAAATTTGGCTTTTAGTGCTAAGGTAAGTTTCTAGGCATCTAACTCTAAGAACAATGCCTTGAACCCCAACATATAATGTCTTGCGAGTATTTTTTCCCTCTTAATTTGGATACAAATATTATTAGAAAGTTTTGAGCTTTAGATATGAGTGTTGTGGCCTTAACCATGGTTGGGGAGGACACTTAGACCTCAATCCCTAAAGGAAACTTTTAAGGCTTGAGGGACATGAATGAAGACTTGAACCACCATGTACGACCTTTCTATGAGATACTTACCTTTATGATGGGATATGGGCTCTATTGGAAGGTTTCTAGCAATAAATTTAGGTCTTGGTACCTTCAAGATGGTTAGAGGTTGAAACCTTAGCCTCTAACCCTAAAGAAAGATTTAGTGCATCCTAGGACAATAAGGTAACCTTAAACTTAGGCCTTGGGTTATACATGGTTAGGAGATCAAGCATGAACCTTTGGCTATAAAGGAAGCTTATATCCATCCAAATCCAAGAAGGACACCTCAAAAACCACACAGGGCTTACGAATGGTATCCTTGTGATAAGATTAGGGATGCCAATGCAACTAAGTGGTTTTGAGCAATAAAAACATGCCTCAAGGCCTTCGACATGATCTATTCAATAAGGCCATGCGATTTTTCCTAAAGAAATCTTTAAGGAATCCAAAGTCATGAACAATACTACAAAGCACCACACATGAGCTTTGGAGTGTATCCCTATACTCTAGGAAAAGTTTTTAGTTCCCTCAAAAGTTTTTGAGAATTAAATATGGGTCTTAAGGCCTTGATAAGGTCATGGGAAACCTAAGCCTTATTGGCAGTATAAATCTTCTGTGGAACTAAAGCCAAACACAATGCCAAACTAGCACACCTGTTTCAAGTAACTTGTAGAGCTCTATGCTCATGAATAATGCCTATAATATAACTTTGAAAATGTAACAACCCCTGGCTGATTTTCCATGTAAATAAAATAAGACCGAGGTCATGGGACATGTATTTCAAGTTGAATGTTAGGCAATACATAGTGATGGGTATCAGTTGTGATTAATTTATGGCTATGGAAATTGGCAAAGGAAAAGTGGCAATAATTTGCAATTTATCTATGAAAATAAAGGAAAATAGGAGAAAAGGGAGACGAAGGGTCACAGATTTGCACGTGAGGGAAATTGAAGGAAAAAACAAGGAAAATGAAGAAAATAGAGGCCTTGATGATAAAAAGGCTTTTGAGGATCAGTTCACGACTTTCATTGATTTTTATCTTTTGTCAATATGGCTTTTGCTAGTTTAGCTTTTTCTAGTTCAATTTTGGAACTCTCTTCTATTCTCTCATTCTCTCACACTCTCGCACACTTTGAGAAACCTTGGAGCATTATTGGAGCACTTTGCCATACATTGGATTTGGCGAAAGAAGGCAAGGAAGCAAGAAGGTGCAAGGGAGCATGTGGATCAATGGCTACAACTCGATTGCTTTGCAGGTAATAGGTTGCGTGCATGATTTCCTTGTTGATTTATGGATGCATGGTATATGTATGTCATTTTCTAGTTATGTGTTGTCATTAGCATGGAAATTTTCTTGGATTTATAATGGTTTTAGCCTTGCCTTGTCATTTCCTCGATAGCCATGGTGTTGTGGCTTTTACACTTGATTGTTTTTTTATGGTGCTCATAATTCCTTATAGATGTGGGTTGGAACAAATGCTCCAGAAGCCCTGAAACAACTTGGCTTGAGTTACTAGTCCTGGACCCTAGGTTGTGAGAAACACTATAGAGCCCTTGGTGGGTTGAGATACTGGTCCCTGGAGTCGAGTTGGACAAACGCTCTAGAGCCATGGAAGGTTGTGGGTTGAGTTACTAGTTCCTAGAGCCCCGGACAGCTTGAGTAGAGACCAAATTGGTTGGTTCTAATGATGTCCGACCATGGAGGTGGAATCACTGTGGATGAGGGTTGAGGTGGTTTGGCCTTTGGAAGCCCTAGTTTGTTTCTGTCTTGGTTTATTCCATGAGATCCCACATTCATGCTTGGAATATGGCATGGGGGTGATTAGTAGAAAGAGAGATTTGGTTCATCCCAATCTATGGTTAGGTGGCACATGGAAGTCCCTGACTTGGTTAGTATTTTTACATGTTAACATGATACATTTCCATATTGTGATCTATGACCATTTATAGTGTTATGTTGGCGATATTATAGTTGAGTTTCCATGGTTTCTATGTTGGTTATTCTTTGGTTATATGTTGATTAAATTATGTGTTATATCTATGGTTCTTTACATGTTTTTATAAGCTACCGAATGGTTGATGAATGTATGGACTAACAAGTGTTATTACAACTATGTGGAGAATGAATAGGGCCTTCTTGGAGATTTTCAGATGAATCTCTGACTCTTATGATGAGATATACATTCATGGCCTGTAGCTTACATATTTGTCATGTGTTTAACGAAATGTATAGTGTTTTCTAGGAAGTCTAGGTCAAGTTTCTGATTCGAGTTTGAATGTTTAATTTTTTGATCGAGTAATTATTACTATGGAAACTCTCAAGCAATTCTGGGTAATGGTCTGGAGGCTAGCCTGAAAAGTTGGCTCAAATCCAAGGACTGCACCCTTTGAACTATGAAAGTTGGGTCACAATCGCATGGAGGCAGTGTTGTGCATGCGCTTGGCGTTGGTGAGATAAATCGATGTTGTGGACAAGACCAATCTCCCTAGTATCAAAAGATAGTCTAGCAACAAATGGACAAACAAATCTATCTTTCTCTAAACATATACGATTTATAAATAAATTCTATAGAGGCGCTAAGACCCTACCTTATATCCAATGCTTTTTCGTAGTAGCCATCCTCCAATCGTTCGAAAGAATTACCTTTGAGGACCTGCAATCACAAACAAGAAAACATTAAATACCACCTACATAGCAAATATTATAAATCATGTCTATTATGGTGATCAAGGAATCCATAAAATAAACCATAAATCAACAGCTTATTGAGAAAAACAAACTTATTTGTATTAAGTTTGAAGTAGAAGAACCTTACAACCTTTTCAACCTTGATGTTGAAAAAGCTCTTCTTGGGGTTCGAAACAGGAATTTCCTTTACTTTGACAAGCCTTGCACTCTTCCAAATGAGATCATAGAGGTATGCAATCTCTCCTCATAAAAACTCAACTAAGAAGACTAAGTGCCAACATCTTTTCACCTCAAAATTATTCAGCTTCTAACCTCTCCAGTAACTAGCCCAATGCTTCATTTTATAGTGTAGGGGAGGAGGTTACATGTCCACCTATGAAGGGATAGAATCCTCCTTCAAAGGGATAAGCTCCTCACACCAAGGGGTTAGCTCCTTAAGATATGGGATGCATGAACCTTAAGAGAGTGAACTTGCCACCTCAAGATTCCTTTCAGAAGCTTCTAGAAATGACTGAAAGTGAGGTTTTAGAATATACTTGCGCCTTTTAACTTTTACAGGGGTCCGCACCCATAACACAGAGACAGAGTGGTCAGGGGCATAGGAGACATGACCATTAGGTGCAGGACCGCAGGTAATGCAAAAAGAAAGTGCGGAACCAGAGTTTTAGAGACTTTTGAGGGCTTTCTCTTATTTTCAAGGCTTGATATGAGGAACTGAGGCTTAAGACTTGCAAAGGAGGAAAGTATGAGTGGTAATGGACTCACACAGACTGCATAACGTCAAAGTGACAATTTTTTGTGCAACACTTGAAGGCCTATAACTTTACCCAGGCCTTGTCATGCATGCGGTTGGGATTTAGTCTTGTGGATAAGCAGTTTCATCTCATGTTTTGGTAACCTAGAGTGGTCCTTTGGCCTCTGAGTGACTTATAGCGCTGAGGGATGTTGTGAGTCGTCATTTTGTGGTCAGTTTGTAGGCCCCACTTCCTTAATTGGAGCTATGAGGTGAGGTCATGTCGTAGTAACTCTTCGTCTCATGTATACCCTGGCAGTCTTGTGTAAATGGTTAAATGTGGAATAAGGCACGTTACATAAAAAATTTACAACAACGTAATGAACACATAAATTTTAAATAAATAAAAAAGTAAAACAATGTCAGTCACATATTACATAAAGATTTACCTTGGAATCCAAAACTAGGAAAACCAACGAATTGTTTAGAGCTATTCTTCTAACTTTTCTCTTCAATCAACTTCATTATTCACAATATAATATTGTGGTCCTATAACATCCAAAAACCTCCAATCCCTTAAATTGGATTAGATTACAACATTAACTCCTTAATTGAAATTAGAAAACCATGATCTTAACAATCATGTAGCATAAAATTTCTCGAAACCAAAATAGTGTGTTAATAACCTCCAAAAATTGATGCAAAAAACAATCTAATTATTTTTGTAGGGGCTCTCGTCTCCCTGTGACACCCATGTTGCATGCAATGCATAAGAATTGTATATGGGACTAGTCATGCAAGTAATATAACACATACCCAACAACCTCAAATGTTAATAGATGACATCTAAAGGAGATCTTTGGCCTTCAAGTGGGGAAATGGCCATCACTAAGAGATTTTGAACATTGGTATGGGTATTGTTCTCTTAGACATGACCAATAGATGAAACTTAGGCCTTAGGTCTCGAAGGAAGTTTCTAGGCATATAGGCCAACAATGACATGTTGAGTCACCACAATAGACCTTTCAAGGGTATCCTTGGACTCTAGATGAGGATAGTTGGAATTATAAATATTTTAACATTAAGTACAAGTTTTTAAACCCTGGATATGGTTAAGGAAAAAACTTAATATTTATGCCATAAATGAAGCTTCTATTTCTAGGAATGACACCTTGAACCACCATAAATGACTGCTCAATGGCATCCATTACCCCTAACTAGGCATATAGGTAATGTCAGAATTTTCTAGCTCTAAGTATGGGTCTCAACGCCTTGAACATGAACTAGGGATAAAATATGAACCCTAGGACCTAAAGAGTCTTTTAGCCATCCAGGTCTAAGAATGACTGAAAATGCCATATATGACCTCTTGAGGGTATCCTTATCCTATTATTGGGATGTTAGTGCCATTAGGTTGTTTTGAGTAGCATGTATTTTTCTGGATTCCCTAGAAACAATATATGGAAACAATCCATGCCATAGGTCCTAATGAAAGATTTGAGGCATCTACAACCATGAATAATGCATTGAAGCACCAAACATGACCATTGGGGGGTGTTATTGGCATATAAGCAACGATGTTAGTGCCCTAACAAGGTTCTAAGTATTAACTATAGGTATCAAGGCCTTAATATGGCTAAGGACGGGAACCCAAGAGTTAGCCAAATTATAAAGCTTTTAGGCATCTAGGGCCAAACACAATGCCTCAAACCAAAACACTTAAACTCTTTACTTTTAAGCATCCTTTAGGGAAAAGGTCATGAATGACACCTCAAACTTCCATTGATGACATCTCAAGGAGATATGTATCCTTCAAGTAGGAATATGGGTGTCACTAGGAAATTTTGAGCATTTGTTGTGGGCCTTATGTCCCTGGACATGATTGAGAGATTAAACTCAAGCGTTTAATCCTAAAGGAAACTTCTAGGCATATGGAGCTAACAAAACATGATGAATCATCAGAATAGACCTTTCTAATTTATCCTTCGTATTTGGATGGAGATAATTAAGATTATGAGGTTTTGAACATTAAATATGAGGCTTCAGACCATAAATAAGGTTAAGAAAACGCATTCAAGAGTTAGGCCCTAAAGGAATATTTTAGGATCTTGGGCCACAAGTGCTAGGTTGAACCACCATAGATGGCCTCTTGAGGACATCCTTTGCCTCTAACATGGTATATCAATATCATCAACATTTTTTAGCATTGGGTAGGGTCTTAAGGCCTTGGACATGGTCAAGGGAGGAAACATGAACTGTAGTCCTTAAAGAAAGCTTCTATCCATCCAAGACAATGAAGGATGCCTTGAACAACCACACATGGCTTCTTTAGGGTATTATAGCCTATGACTGGAGATGTTGGTGGCTCTGCGTAGTTTTGAATGGTAGGTATGTGTGCACGGGTTCTAGAAATTATACCCATAGCTAATGCTCAAATGGGATAGTCAACTTGGTTTTTAAAATCAATTATGAGCCTATGGACCTTGGATATGGTTAGGGGATTAAACCAAAAGGAATATTATAGGTCTATAAGCATAAGAATGACACTTTTAACCACCACAAATGACCTCTCAAGGGAAACATTTTCCTCTAACTAGGTATATCAATGCTATTAGCACTTTTTGGCACTAGGTATGGGTCCCGTATTCCTAAATATTCTAATAATAATATGCACAAACTTTAGAAGAGATGTGTGCTCCTATTTAGGAACATGTGCAAATTATAAAGTGTGTGCATGATCCTTGTTAGGAACACGTATGTTCTAAAGTATGAGCACTTGATCCTTAGGAATGCACAAGTTATACTAAAGTTTTTATTTGCCAAATGTGCATGGTGGTTAAGGCTGCACCAAGACTATAGGATTAGGAACACATGCGCATTTCTAAGAACACACATGTTTATATGAACACATGCACATTCATATGTGTGAACAACTTACACACATCACATTGTCACTATTTTAATCATCAATTTCATGCAAATATCCATGACATAAGGGGTTAAATTATTTTTTGTAAAAACCATACTGACTCAAAAAACAATTCAAAGCTCAAATTTCACTTTGATTCCTTGCACTTTTTCCATCTCAACATCAATGTGTTTCTCAAGAGTATGTGGATTGGCCTTTTATGTGGCAATACTCTACAATTGCAAAATCATCTCAAACTCTTGGAATAATACTCACCACCATCGTTGCTTGTCTTTCAACAAAAGAAAAAAAAGTTCCTAAAAACTTCGATATTGACACTTTTTCTTATGCTTGTAGGTTATTGTTTCCACACTCTTTTACTTTCATTGCAATCTTTATATATCCTTGATGATGTTTGTAGTGTCCACTGGAAAAGGCACTACACAATTTACTTCCACAAAAAATCTTTTTAATGTAAAAAATTTATAAGTTGTTTTCACCAAAATGTGGGTAATATTATAACATAGTGCGTGCTATCTTCAATCCATTGATAATTAAAAAATATTGTTGTTGATGTGTGATCACATAAGTGAATATTCACATCTAACTTGTACAAAGTTCTAAGTGAAACACCCTTTAACAAAATTCATCAAAATCTTTACATAACATAGTGTTACAACACATCTCTTCCATTTATTTTATTAAGTTAAAATGTTTATATAACAAGACATTACAACATATCTTCTCAAACAAATTAGAAATTTTCAATAATTTTTTTCTTACCAACCTTTTATCCAAATTTATCCTTTTTAATATTCTTTCCCTGTTTAGCCCATTGCTCAAGCGACCTTGTGAGCAAGACCGACAACCCTACTGATCGACTCGAAGCAGTGCTTTATAACTAAATGTCTCCCGACCTTGATGAGCAACACCGACAACCCTACCGATCGACTCGAAGCAGTGCTTCATAACTAAATGTCTCCCTTTGTAGAACTTCTTACCCCTCGCATGTTACTATGAAGATGGGTTGTGAAGAGATATATTTAACCTTTGACGCACGTCTCTGAACGTCGAAGTGAAAGTAAAGTGAAAGTAAGGAAATTGATTTACGAAGAAATTTGTGTTCACAATGCTCTTGTATGCTAATATTTTATTAATAGCAGGGAGTATAGATTATGATGTTCTATTTTTTTCAACCCATTTTAATGATTTATTATCCATGCACTTGTGGGTTGCCTCTTAAAAAAAAAGGCGTGTTATTTCAAAGTATTGTTATACGTTGATCAAATAAATGTTGTCCAATTTTATTGTTATCACTCAGAATTTCATCAGGTTGTGTAAAGGCAAATTTCAAAGGTAACGTTAAACCAAGCTTACGCAAGAACTATCCTTTCTAACTTCGAGAGGGTTCCTTTTATGAATCATCTACCCAATACTTTGGTAGTTGTTCATGTACTCAAACAATGGTCAAATCTTTAATAAGGTAAGGATTCATGAAGAAGGTTTTGTTGAGATAGAAAAGTAAACCATTGGACGAAGGAATCAATTCAATATCAATCTTGGCTCATACGAGACTGGTTGGGGAAACATTTGATAGTTCAGTGGCAAGTAACCACAACTGTTCAGTCATGTGAGCTATTTGATAGACATAGGAAGTGACAAAAACAAGCCATCTAAGCAGCACACCTTCCAATGGGAGAATTCTGCTTAAATTTTAGAGGAATTGGTGGAAGTATTGGAATGCAATGAACCAGAGCATCTATCTTGGACGAAATTTGAAATCATAGGCTTTTATTCAACTACCGAAGATAAACACTTAAATGAAATACTCCGGAAAGAATACATTCATGGGAAACACTTACTAAATAGACTGCAAATAAAAAATCATTGAGATCAATCTGCTGCAAGTACTTCTGCTCTGAGCGAACTTTGATTAACAGCGAAGAAACTTCTTACAAAAAGAGGTTCTCTCAAAGTCCGAACCATTTTCCCTTACAAATGATAATATATATAAACCAATACATTATCCTATCAGTCTCAAAATCAATTAAAAATCTTAACATAAAGAAAAATATGATAAAAAAAAAAATGAAACTGGGGGAAAACTGATTTCAAAAATTTCTTACATGTGATAGCACTTATGCTGGAGACAATTGACTTTATCTTTTACTAAAATATTATATCATCAATATACGCGATTTCATTGTACTCGAAAAGTGTATAAAGCCTCCGGCAACCAAGCCTCTACTCTTAATAGCTCACTAAACTTTGGAATATAGAACTCTAACACGAGGGGCAAGTGGATTTGTCCGTGTGCAGTGGCATCCAATAGCATGTTCATATTCAATGCACCCGTTAACGGACTATTCAGCTCCATTGCTTTAAGATTATTTTTGACATTTTTGAAATATTTAATTAACATTTTAATAGAGACAAAACAATTTTTCACATAGTTAAGTGATAGGTTTTGCTCGCAATATGTGGAGGAAACATCACCACATCTAGTGCTGCTTCTGCGCATCACTCGGGCTCCAGAGCATCTGATAGGCAGCATATAATTGTTTGTAGATTCCCCAACATCCCAATCTTAATTTTTTTTAATTAATCCACATGTCTCTTCGGGTGGAGAGCTTTTTAAAAGAAAAGAATCACAATAATGGTATTAGTGTTAAGCGTGAAACCAAATTGATGTAGGATTCTACATCTTTCTACATTGCTAGTAGTTTCTAGAATCATATGAACGATTCTAAATCTTCCTACACCGCTAGTAGTTTCTAGATCATTCGAGATCTCCATCTGAATCACATACAGGATTTTAGATCCTTTTTTGCCTCTATAAATTTGTAATTTCTCTAGCCAAGGAAAGCAAGCCAAGGCCCAAGCCTCTTATGTAATGCAAAGTAATTTCTGTTCTCGAGTGATTGTTTTATCTATTCCACTATTTCTGACTGAGTAATCTTGTTGTTTCTCCATTTGTCTGTCTCTATGAATTATTCTCTGCTTTTGTCATCTAAGTCTCTGAGTATAAATTCGTTGTGTGTTATGTATGCTTTGGATTAACAACTGGTATCAGGGCTAGGGTATCAGGGCTAGGGCCGAATATCCACCGTGCAAGCCGCTTAGTGCCATCACCTTGCTCTGGCAACGTTCGTTAAAACGTTGGTTGTTACCCGTGTAGCTGTTGAAGGATCTGTTCAGGAAATCACTGAGAAATGCTGGAACTAAAAGACAATTGCTATGTGTTTCTAGAGTTTGAAAAGTGGAGATCCATGGAGATTGGAGTTGAAACGTGGTGTTCGTAAGTTTTTTTTTACATCAAGCTTGCACGTATACGTTAAGTTTTTTCTCAAACCAACATATGTATGTGTGAAATGTGAAAAGGTTAAAACATTAGATATGTTTTTATATTTATTATGAAACATATATAATTATATGTTGGAATTTTGAAAAGTATATTTTAAAAAGGAACAGGAATTTTGAAAAGGGTATTTTAAAAGGACGAAGGTCATTATTACTAAATTTTAAAGAGTAATAATTGAAGTTTTATTTTTAAGTGGAGTTTTTTGTGTTTTGGGGTGTGAATTTGATTGAAAATGGAGACAACACTTACATATATGGAGAAGTTGAGCAAGGCTAATTTTGCCCTATGGAAATCACAGATGGAGGATATATTGATTTTAAAGGATCAGTATTTGCCGATTGAGGGCACAACAAAGAAACCCTCATCGATGACAAATGAAGAGTGGAATAAGCTAGATAGAAATGCAATTGCAACGATCCACCAATGTTTAGCAAAGAATGTTTATTTCAATGTGTCCGGAGAAAGACAGTTGAAGGATTATGGAAGAAGCTCCATGATCTATATGAAATGAACACAACATTAAACAAAGTGTTCTTGATGAAGAAGCTTTATAATCTCAAAATGAAGGAGGGTGCTTTAGTTGCTGAGTACTTTAATGTATTTAATATTATTACTAATCAACTTGCCTATGTTAAAATCATTTTAGATGATGAAATTAGAGCTATTTGGCTAATGTGTTCTATGCCAGACAACTGGGAAAATTTAATTGTAGCTATAAGCACTCCAACAACTACAATTACCCTAAAGTTTGAAGATGTCAGCAGCAGTTTAATGAATGAGGAGCTGCGACGCAAGTCAATTGTGGAAAACTAGGGAGGAGAGGCTTTAGCTCTAGCTGATCGTGGTAGGAGAACGGATCGAGGCCGGCAATGGCGATCAAGATTGAGAGGCCGATCAAAATCAAGGAGAGGAAGGATCATTTGCTTTCATTGTGGAAAACCCGGGCACATGAAGAAAGAATGTCGATTCTGGAAGAAAGGACAAAAGGATCAGAGACCGTCTAGTACAAATCACAAGTCATCTAGCACAAATGAAGGTGAGACCACTGCTGTAGCCACAGATGGTGATGTGTTGTTTATTGTTTTAGTAGAGGATGCATGTGTATATACATCTAGCAGTGGCTTTGATTGGATCCTTAACTCTGGGGCATCTCACCATGTAACCCCATGCAAAGATAGTTTTGTTTCATATAATCCCGGTGATTTGGTAGAGTGCATTTGGGGAGTAATCATTTTTGGAGTATCGTTGGAGTGGGAGATGTCCATATTAAGATGAAAGATGGATAAGGTATATTGTTGAAACAGGTCAGGCATGTACCAGGAATGCGCATGAGTTTAATCTCTATGGGACGACAAAATGATGAAGGCTATTCGACAAGCTTTGGAAAAGGAGGCTGGAAAATTAGCAAAGGTGCATTGGTCATGGCCAAAGGACCCAAGACAGGAACATTATACACATTGAAGACACTGATAGGAAAATCATATTTAGTTGCTATCACAAAAGAAGGAAATTCAACAGATCTGTGGCATAAGCATTTGGGTCACATGAGCGAGAAGGGCTTTAAAATCCTTGTTGGTAAAAATTTATTACCAGGTTTGAAATCCTACAATCTTGATCTTTGTGAGCATTGTATATATGGTAGACAAAGAAGGGTTGCATTCCTTAGAGGTGGCCATGACAGAAAGAAAAATGTGTTAGAATTGGTACACTCGGATGTGTTTGGGCCTGTTAACATCAAATCATTAGGAGGAGCATCATATTTTGTAACATTTATAGATGATGCGTCCAAGAAGTTTGGGCATATCCTATGAAAAATAAAAGTGAAGTGTTTGGAATATTTCAAAAATTTCATATTGCTGTTGAAAGAGAGACTAACAAATTGCTGAAGTGTTTAAGAACAGATAATGGTGGAGAATATTGCTCAAATGCATTTAAGGAATATTATAACAGGTTTGGCATAAAGCACGAGAAGACTGTGCCTGGTACTCCTCAACAGAATGGTGTCGCAGAAAGGATGAATCACACCATTATGGAAAAGGTGCGAAGCATGTTGTCCAATTCCAATTTGGAGAAGAATTGTTGGGCTGAAGCAGTCAGGACTGCTTGCTACCTCATAAATAGATCTCCAACTACAGCCTTGGATTGCGGTATCCCTGAAGAAGTTTGGACTGGTAGGAATTTGAATTATTCTCACTTGAAAATCTTTTGATGTGAAGCATTCATACATATTCCCAAAGAAAATAGAACTAAGCTAGATGATAAATCTATGAAATGCATTTTTTTGGATATGCGGATGAAGATCTTGGTTATCATCTATGGGATCTAGTCAAACATAAAATTATTAGAAGCAGGGATGTTATAATTTAATGAGTTAGAAATGTTCAAGAGGACTGTAGGTGAGTTGGAGGTCAAGAAGGTTATTTACAGGTTTGAAGAGCTGCAGGAAAACATACCACCAATACAAGAAAATGAACAACAAATTCAGGAGCATGAAGAACAACAAGTGGAAAATAATGAACAACAAGAAGAAGGAATCTTGCAGGAACCTTTACAAGAGATTCAACCTGACAATGCACCACTACAGTTGGTTCGTAGATCTTATAGGCCTCATAAGCCTTCACAAAGCTATCCTCCTTCAAACTATATTTTGTTGACTGATGAAGGTGAACCTAATTGTTTTCAGGAAGCTTGTAAAGTTGAGCACAGTAAAAAATGGAAGAAGAAATGAACTCTTTGCATGAAAATAAAACTTGGGAGTTGGTAAACCTCCCAAAAGGTAGAAAGGCTCTACAAAACAAATTGGTGTACAGGATTAAGCATGAAGGTGATAAAAAGAAGGAGAGGTATAAAGAAAGACTAGTGGTGAAATGTTTTGCCCAAAAAGAAGGTATTAACTTCACTGAAATTTTCTCACCTGTTGTTAAAATGTCATCCATTAGAGTCATTCTTGGTCTAGTTGCTACTTTAGACCTAGAATGTGAAAAGTTAGATGTAAAAATTGCATTCCTTCATTGTGAATTGGAGGAAGAAATTTATATAGAGCAACCAGAAAGCTTCATAGAAAAAGGCAAAGAAGGCCTTGTTTGTAGGTTGAAGAAGAGTCTCTATGGGTTGAAACAGACACCTTGACAATGGTACAAGAAATTTGATTCATTCATGTTGGAACATGGTTTTCAAAGGTTGGAAGCTGACCATTGTGTCTATATCAAGAGGTATGATCAAGGAAAGTATATCATATTATTGTTATATGTGGATGAATGTTGATTGTTGGGCATGATAAAAATAAGATCAATAGGTTGAAGAAAGATTTGGGTAGCAAATTTGCAATGAAGGATTTGGGACTAGCACAACATATATTGGACGTGTAGATTATGCGTGACAGGAGAAACAAAAGGTTGTGGTTGTCACAGGAAAATATATCAAGGAGGTGCTTGACAGGTTTAAAATGGAGGATGCCAAGCCAGTTGGTACACCCCTTGCAGCCCACTTCAAGCTGAGTACTGAATTATGTCCTAGTAATGACAAAGAGAAAGAAGAGATGAGCAGAATTCCTTATGCTTCAGCAGTTGGCAGCTTAATGTATGCCATGGTATGCACACGACCAGACATTGCATATTCAGTGGGAGTAGTGAGCAGGTTCCTTACCAATCCAGGCAAACAACATTGGCAAGTAGTAAAATGGATTTTAAGGTATCTCAAGGGTACTAGTCATTATTGTTTATGTTTTGGTCATGATGAGACCGCGCTTGAAGGATTTATAGATGCGGATATGGCTGGAGATATGGATACCAGAAAGCCCACTACAGGTTATTTGTATACATTTGCAGGTGCAGCAGTATCTTGGGTGTCAAAGCTACAAAGAATAGTAGCCCTCTCAACAACAAAAGCAGAGTACATAGCTGCAATAAAAGCTTGTAAAGAGATGTTGTGGATGCAACGATTCCTAAGAGAGATAGGAATAAAGCAGGACAAGTATGTATTATATTGTGATAGTCATAGTGCCATTCACTTGGTGAAAAACCCAACATTTCATTCAAAAACCAAGCACATTGACTTCAGGTACCATTAGATCTGGCATCTGTTGGGGGAAGAACAGTTATCCTTAGAAAAGATCCATACAGATAAGAACCCTGTTGATATGCTCACTAAGATTCTACCACGAAATAAACATGAGTTATGTAGAGGCATGGTAGGACTCGGTGTGACTTGATGACTCTTATTTGGCTTCAAGTGGGAGAATGTTAAGCGTGGAGCCAAATTCACGGAGAATTCTAGATCAGATCTTTCTAGATCTCCAAGATTCTATATCTTTCTACACCGCCATTAGTTTCTAGAATCACATGCAGGATTCTAGATCCTCCTACACCGCCAATAGTTTCTAGATCATTCCAAATCTCCATCACATACAGGATTCTAGATCCTTCTTCTGCCTCTATAAATTTGTAATTTCTCTGGCCAAGGAAAGCAAGCCAAGGCCCAAGCCTGTTATGTAATGCAAAGTGATTTATGTTCTCCAGTGATTGTTTTATCTATTCCGCTGTTTCTAACTAAGTAATTTTATTGTTTCTCCATTTGTCTATCTCTCTGAATTATTCTCTACTATTGTCGTCTAAGTCCCTGAGTATAAATCCATTGTGTGTTATGTATGCTCTAGTCTAACATTTTGTGAGTATGCTCTTCACATCAGAAATGCATGATAAAGATCCAAATGAATGAATATTCATGATATATAACTCTGATTTTGCATCCAATATACCTATTTTATTACAAAACATGTATTATGGATTATTTTGTGAGTATGCTCTTCACATCATAATTGCATGACAAGACTGAAAGAGAAAAGTGACCATATTCATAATCTCCAACTCTCTAGAGAATGATGAATATAACTCAAATCATTGAAGATAAAACAATAATAGTTGAGATTACATTCAATATTTCGATGGCGTGTAAGCAAGGTATATTGAAAATCAATAAAAAAAATGACATTCGTCGAAAATGTTAAGATTTCCTTCAATTTAGCAAACCCACTATGGAAATCGCGACACCACGATAGTAAAAGCATAGACTAAACGCTCAAATTCTCCATTCGGAAATGGACACTCCCTTGCAGACAATGTGGTGTCTCCACATCTCCATCTCCATAATTACATCACACAATAATTAGAGGATGAGGTCTTTACCTTCCCAACCATGTTGGATGAGCCAAAAAAAACTCCCCCCATTGCCAATACAAGTCCTCGCCAACCTAATTAAACATCTCTACAACCAACACATCTTCACAATGTAACGACAAAATCTCATTTGGCAATGAATACAACATTTCATCTCGAGACTGTGATCCGGACTTAAACAGGAACACAAAAAAATACAGAGATAACCATATACACAAAGATGCAATGAAATAATACTTCATTTCATTAATGGAAAATACTAAAATATGCTTACAACCAGAAATGGAAATGAACCAGCTAGGGCGATGGTAGCTTATCTCTGAGAAGAAGTGGTGGCTAACATGCCTTAAGAATTGTGTACAATGAGGCTCGAAGGCCTATTATTGTTGAGAACAATGGAAACCCTTCACTCCCAAAATCTAACCTAAGATGAAATGCCAAATTGTGGGCCTGTTTGGGTAAATGGACAATCAATTTCCCGGGGTCGTAACCTTGGGCAAACGATCTTCGTTTGACAACATACAATATCTCGTTAGAAAAGATCTAATCTGAGCACTACCACTATGGGAAGGAAAAAAATCGTCAGATCCAGTTGCCCCCAGATTTCCCAAAAATGTCGTTAAGGGCCTCAATGGCTCCGAAGTTCAGGAACCGAAAAACTGCTAAAAAGAGGACAGTGTGCTACAATAAGAAACAAAAATTTGAGAGAAACAATGGTGGGGTCTAGGTGGACTTGGTAGGTGGCCACCAATATCCACCTGGATCATTCCTCCCCCCTTAGGAAGCAATGGTCCCCATTGCGTTGAGTTCCTCCCTGAGATGAGGAAGCTTCTGCTGAGTTGGGTCTCTGGTGAGCTATTCTACAATCTCTGATGTGTCCAGAAATGGTAGGAAGCATGGTCAAAGACGGTCCACATTGAACACTCGGTGCAAGCGAAGGAATGGAGGAATGTTGTGCTTCAAAGCATTGTTTCCTGTAGCCTTGGTACTAGTGTAAGGACCATGTCGGAGTGGTTTGAGTTTTTGATGGGTTCTAGTAAGGCATTCTCTCTACAGATGTAACCAAACTTTGTCACCCACCTGACACTTGTGTGGTACCCCTGTGGGTGAGGAGAAGTTGTTCCTATGTTCTGTCATGACCATATCCCTTTGATGTTGCTGCTGCATGGAGGAACCCTTTGCGGGGGTCATGGATGTAGCAATGATCTTCTCTTACTTTGGGAGCGAACCAGACAGAAAATAAATTTCCTAGTCTGTGAGATGAGCTTGTTGCCTTTCTTAGTAGTGATCAAAGAGGTGGCAGTAGGTGGAGCTACCTCTAGTATCCTATATAATGAAAAATTCAAGGGTAAAAGCATGTTAATGTGTCTCATTATATGGCAAAAGCAAAAAAGAATTCAAATGAGAAAATGTAAAAACAAATGAATATAAAATTATCAATTATTTTTCCGAAGCAAAAAAATACGAAATAAAAGTTAGGTTTGGGACTTAGTCCGGAGATAACTTCGACCCAAAGAGCGGAGCATTCATAATTTCCACATTTCATAGATGTTCGGCTGACAAACAGACATTATTATTGTACTTTAGATTAGTATTAAGTTACGGGTCATATATATTTTAAATTATGGCCCACAAGGAGATTCTTATGCATACATTTAATTTTATATAAACG
Organism: Pinus taeda; assembly: GCA_000404065.3. Classification (NCBI taxonomy): domain Eukaryota; kingdom Viridiplantae; phylum Streptophyta; class Pinopsida; order Pinales; family Pinaceae; genus Pinus; species Pinus taeda. The sequence goes on from APFE030306216.1 coordinate 23,290, forward strand.
TTTGAAATGATTTTTGAAATACTCGAACGAAATTTTATATAGATTTGATTTTATATAAAAGGTTTCAAATAAATTTTTGATATAGTTGGACGAAATTTTATATAACAAGTTAGTGTAATATTAAAGCTAATTGTGAATATAAAATTAAAATTTATATAAATTTTATTTTACGTAAAATCAAATTTCAATACAAATTTAAAAAAATTAAAATTTGAAATTATATTGAATCAGATATTAAATTAATATTACATAAAAATAATATGTTTATATGATGTATAGCTTTAAGCAACATTTACTCAATATAAATTATATTATAAATTACTTAAAATGTAATTTTATGTAAATATTGAAAATTCTCTATATGTTTATGTTAAAACTATCATTGGAAAGTATTCTAGGTACAGAGTTGTCTATGTTAAAAGCTTTATTAAATGAGTTGAGTTTCATACTTGTTAATTATAAAAAATAAATGCTAAATTTGTAACAAAGCTAGCTCACAATAAAATTAGGTAAAATCTATAGTGAAACTATTTAATGGGTTTAGAAAATATAAATAATCTTATAAAAACTAAATAATAAATTTGTAAATAAGTCAACTGATAGTAATTATTGGTGAAAAGTATGATTAACTCACAAAATATAA
>APFE030306221.1:0-11604 GCA_000404065.3 Pinus taeda
CAATGCAAGGTGTCCAAACCACTTGTGGATATTTAGCTTCCACAATCATGCCAGCCGCCTTGCAAACAGGTGCATTATCTGTAATGATTTGCACACAAGATTCAACACCTACATCTTCAACAACTTTAATAAATAACTCACCCATAAACTGTGCATCCTTGTATTCACCAAGTGTATCCACTGCATTCATGAAAACTGGACCATTCAAGGAAGACACCATGAAGTTGATGATTGGGTGTCGTGCTGGATCTGTCCATCCATCAGAAACAATGCTAACTCCAGATGTTGCCCATGATGCCATAATAGGCTCAAGCATTTTTTGCACCTCTTTTTTTGCCTTCGTCAACAATGTGGTTCTCAGCTTCTCTGACCCAGGAGGCACATACCCTGCTGGAGCCCCTTGAGTTAGAGCTCGGCACATCTCAAAAAATAAAGGTGAACGTACAACATTAAATGATATGAAGTTTTGATAGAAGAAGAAGGCAATGGTGAGATCAAGCTCTTCCCGTCTCTCTTTTTGGAAAATCTTGTCCATTGGACCAAGTGATCTTCCTTTTAATGCTTGTCCCCCACTAGAAGTAGAACTCTCAAATGGAAATTTGATGGTCCCTTTCCTCAAAAATGGAAGGGGGTCTTCATTATTGGGTTTTTTTGATTTTGAAGCTAGTGCCACATGTTCCATACCAACATTGGCCTCCTTTTCCAATTCTTTTCTCTTTTGAGAAGTAATAACTCTACAAGATCCAATCCCACAACCAGGTATAGCCAAATGTGATTTTACACGGTAATATGTGCTTTTGAAAGAAATGTTACAAAAGTTACATTTCCATTGCACATTGCCTCCTCCCTTTCCCTTGTTGTTTGGCCCATCCTCTCTTGTGACATATTTCCATAATGGATATTTATCGTTGTCTTTAAGTCCTCTTCCCTCAACATTACTTGCAACAGACTCTGATGATATTGGGGGAGGAAGGGCATCTCTACCCATGACATTCTTGCCCTTCCTTTGTCCCCTAACTGCTGCCCCTGCCTTTGATTGAGCCATGAACACTGTTACGGACCACGGGGTTACCTCAACGACAAGTTGACAACCTGTAAAAAAAATGAACAAACTGCTGTCAAAAATTAATAAATGCAAATAAATTAAAAAATGAACAATGTCAATGATCAATTGAGATCTCTTTGCTGTATGCCTATGAGTCATGAGTTCTCTGTTAGCCATGGTTTAGAAAATCTAACAATTATTGGATCTAATCAAGATAGGATTCGAAACCGTTTTTGATAAAGTTGAAAATTCTTATGTAACTATGAAATAATAAAAAGTGACTGTATGAGTCTATTATACAGTTTTTTAGTACTGTTCCCTTGACTAAACCTTTTTCGGATTTCTGATAAGAAATTCAGTTTTCCAATTTCAGTCCAGATTTTCTTTTAACTTGTAAGTCCCCCTATTTTCAGCTCAGATTTTAGTTACAGCCTACAGGTTTCTTTTTTGGTTATAGCAGCAATTTTACAGTCAGTTTATTAGCAGTTTTCGTGTTATGTTCATAGCAGTGGTATGATTATCAGAACAACTTTCTAAGCCTTGTAGTAGGACATCTGCAATAGCTTCATTCTCTTTCGTTCATGATGAGGGAAGTTGGAAATCAGAAATGCATTATTTATGGAAGAAGCTACCAGACCTCCCATGAATGGGCTAATGGAGGCCATGCACAGAACCCTAAACACTTCGATTTATCAAGTGAAAATCAAGAACTTCTATAATTTCTCAAACCCCAAAGATTTTACACTGCCTTCCCAAGCATTATCATAAGAAGACGGGAAAACACCATCAAATAGCAATATAATATGAACTTGAGAAAGCTTATCCCAATCGTGGAGATCTGTTAGCTGACATAATTGATAATTGCCACTGTCCACCCACCCTTCCGTAAAGAACTATAGCGTGAATATAGGCTTATCTACGGAATGACTGCTATGGTATCAGATGCCTTCAAATAGTTACCTCTGTCTCCTTTTTACATGATTTATCATCCCTTGGGCACCATGAAAAACTATCATTATCAGCGTGGTGATAGCGTGGTGATAGCACGGAAAAATATATGGCACATTGGCAACTGGTTTAGAGAAAATTTTCGGACGAGAAGACCTGTGGACAGAGTGGAGTGCCTGTCTGTGAACACTGAACATATATCGCTCCTCAATGCTCATAATGTTTTCTGCGAGGAGGGTTCGGTTCCTTCTGGGGCTATAGGTTCTGTTGTGGCACCTTGGAACAGCTTGATGCCAGTTAAAATGCGAGGGCGTCTCTCAGAGTCTCAACACATATTACACACATAGATTTGCTCTCACACTTGCCATCGAAAAGCATATGGAGGTATACCCGATGGTGATAGGCTATAGCGTTTTCAGTTTTAAGTTAACCCGATGGAGGTATTTTGAGAAAGACTACATTTGAGGGTAAGAACTTACAACTTACAGTGGATAGGAACCAGCGTAACTATTACAAGTTGTGAACCAGCGTAACTATTTAAGTTTTAACTGACGCGGGAAGGAACTTACCTGGCAGGCACCGACGACACTGCTGGACAGTCTGCTCTCCTCTCAGCTGCTCTCCTCTCAGCGCTCCGCTTGCTCAATGCTCACACAGTCACACTGCTCACACTGCTCACTCAATGTGCATACCCTGCTCAAACACCCGCCTTTTATTAACCCGCAAACAGAAAAATCGTGACACGATTCGCCCAAAAACCAGGACTCGTTTCCAAAACAGGGACACGATTCGCCTTTTTTCGGGACACCTTCCGACACGACGTGGGGGATTATGACACGACGTGTCATCAAAAACGGATTCGAATCCCGACAGAATCGTGTCGGATTCGACCGATTCGGGATTCGTCCCTCCTTTTCTGCGAATCCGGTTTCATAGATTTCTAGGTATTTAGGAATACATGTGTCCTAGCCTCCCTGCAAATTTTGAGGCTTAGAGCACATCCAATGCTACCATAAATCAACAAGAGACACAGTGCAAAGTCAGCAACAACGCAGATTCCTCATTGAAAACGCAGATGCTAGCAGCAGTCAGAGACTCTAGAGACAGAAGCATCATACTGATCACAAATGATTCAGTATTTAGGATGTTTTTCAGTTGCAGATGTTGTAGTTGCAGCAGCAACAAGTGAGAGGGAGTTGTAGTGTTGGCAGCAGTTCAGTAGGGTCAGCAGCAACACAGATGTAGCATATATCAAAGTTGTGCAGTGGTTGGTGGGCAATATGGCTGGACATTAGTAGTGTGACAAGGGATGTTGCAGAGACAGGGTGCTGTCACAAGATGTGCAGTAAAGCATTAGAACACATTCCTCACTAAGAGAGTGTTAATTTTTGTAGCATTAGATGTGTTCTAGCCACAAAATTTTGTGGAGATGCTAGAATACATGAGATCTCAAAAACCCAGAAATCATTTCTGGAAATTTTGCCTAGAAATGACTTAATTGGATTATTAACTAGTTTTTTTAATATTTCCTAAGTGTAAACTTAAGAAATATGGTTAATTAATCAAAATTAATTAAGTCAAGGTGTGAATGTTTTAGAAACTCACACAGATCGACTTCAAGTTAATCCTAGTCATCGATTAAGATTTAATCTTGGCCGTTGGAGTCCCATCAGAGGATTATAAGAAGAAGTTGACTTGAACAACAGTTCCTTGTGTAGATCGAACTAGCAGTAGTAGAGTTCGAGCTAGAGACGGTTACAGTGTCAGTGAAGGGTAGGGACGGTGATCTGAAGGAAGATTTCTAGATCCGGAGAGGCAATAGCAAGACGCTGAGTTATTCCCAGTATAGGAACGCGCGAGTGCAGGAATGCAAGTGCAGGAACGAGAGCGTAGGAACGTGCGAGTGCAGGAAACACGAGTGCATGAAGCGTGAGTGTCGGGGTTGCTTAGGGAATATCTCTGCCAGATTTTCTTGTTGTATGGATTGCTAGTTGGGCATCTATAGTTGTATTCAGATTTCACTGCTGCATAATAAAATAAAACCCTCACTGTTGCACCGGTTTTCCCAAGTTAGGTTTTTTCGGGGACATTTGTCCAAAAATAACTGTGTTATTTTATGTGTGTGTGCTAGCATTTCTGCCAATGTTTATTCTTCCGCAGTTTTATTTGTGTAGGTTGCAGTGTGAGTTTTTCAGTATTTGTTGTAGGAAACAGTGAATAAATTGTTAATTAAAATAACAATTAGGAGAATAATTTCCAGTTGCTGCAATAGGATTCTGGTATTGGAATTTTCACATTCTTTGCTTCCCGGTATCCAACACAGACCTATCTCTGCTGAGGACTCTAGGATTCTCAGCTGTCACCAATTTTTCTCAATGACAATAATTCCTCACTCACACGTAATTCCCACATAGTATTCATAACCGCTGTACTCATTCTATTACAGGTCATCAAGTGGCAACCTAGCCTCAATCAATCTTTGGAAAGAATGATTGGCAACTCTCCCACAACAGCCAAAAGTCATGGATTATATTTTCATTCTTGCAACTTGCCACTTGTCTTCCTATGAAGCAAATGTATCTCACTTCCCCCATTATCTCTGAGGTTAATATGCCTTATGATAATATGAGGCAGGTGTTTTAGGCTTAGAATAAATTATATTTTTTCTTTTTGGCTCTCTTTTGAGCCCCCTAAGCCCCCTTTCTTTCCTCTCTTGTGAAATCATAACCCCACATGTTTTGTTGTTCTCCCTCTGCACCTGGTATATATATATTACTTTTAACCTCCAATGCACAATATTTAAATATTACATCATTTGGCTCTCAGCCATTCATCATATACACACATGCATTGCCAATACAGGGATCAAAACTGAGCTGTTACAGATCCAATGCCAAAGCTTTTATCCTTGGGCTAGACTCCTTGATATAACTGATAGTATTGTTTGAGTTCTGTTTCGGTTTGCAGTTGGTGTTTCTTGGAATTATTGCATGCCAGATATGCTAAAATTACAAGCCACTAATATTGGTCATGTTACTTTTGTTGCATGCATGCCAAATCTGTTGGTGGGTTCTAGATTTTTTTTTCCTCCTTGGTGAGTTTACAGCATGATCTAATGAAAAAATTTGCTTGATCAGCAGGTGACATCCATGGTCAATATTCAGACTTGCTAAGGTTGTTTGATTATGGTGGCTATCCACCAACAGCAAATTATCTATTTCTTGGTGACTATGTTGATCGTGGAAGACAGAGTATAGAGACAATATGCCTTCTTATGGCCTACAAGATCAAATACCCAGAAAATTTTTTCCTCTTAAGAGGAAATCATGAATGTGCTTCAATCAATAGAATATATGGCTTTTATGATGAATGCAAAAGGCGCTTCAATGTTCGACTGTGGAAGATTTTCACAGATTGTTTCAACTGCTTGCCTATTGCTGCTATTATTGATGAAAAGATTTTTTGTGTGCATGGGGGCCTTTCTCCAGATTTAAAGGACTTGGATGACATCAGAAATATTCCACGCCCCACAGATGTTCCAGATCATGGACTTTTATGTGATATTCTTTGGGCTGATCCAGATAAAGACATTGAAGGTTGGGGTGAGAATGATCGAGGAGTATCATATACCTTTGGATGTGATAGAGTAACAGAATTTCTAATGAGGCATGACCTGGATATTATCTGTCGTGCTCATCAGGTTTGCTGTATCTAGTTTTCTATCTGTCATCATTCTGCGGTTTTATATGATAGAAATCATATATTTAATGGAATAGCAATCTTGAATTACAGGTGGTAGAAGATGGATATGAGTTTTTTGCAGATAGGCAGTTGGTCACCATATTTTCTGCTCCAAATTACTGTGGGGAATTTGATAATGCTGGGGCTATGATGAGTGTTGATGAAAGTCTAATGTGCTCCTTCCAAATATTAAAGCCAACTGAGAATAAGGAAAGATCTGATTTTGGCAAGAAAGTTCAAACATGTTCTCATGTAAGGTTGGTCACTCAATTTTTGTTATTACTGCTATTCAATATTGATTTTACTATTCGTTTTATGTGTTACTAGTATTTCTGAGTCAATCAATGTGATGTATTGTGAAATAGAGTTCTTGATGGTAAGATGTCTTGGGTAAATTCATTCACGGGTGGGTTTACACCTGTCATTATGTTAGATGTGATTTCTTAAGAGCTCGTTGTTAGAGATGCTAAATGAGTTTCTTGTTTCTAAAATTAGGTAAAACCGCTACTTACAGTACATTTTAAATATATTATTTCAACTTAAATATCCAGAACTACAAAGTTTCTTCTTTGCATTTTACAGAGCTGAAATAAAATTGGAATGTCATCCTGGCCACTTGACTAGAATGTCAGCTTGTAACATTTTGGCAGATTTGAGGTGCAATATAATAATTTTATTTTCAGAGCCAAATCCGGAATTTTTATCCTCAAAAACTGCCACTGTTGAAGGGCTATCTTGCAGTGTTTCCAAAAGGCACATTTTGGTCATATTCTTCTCTCAAAAAACAGTGTCTTCAATGTTGAACTATTTAGAACTATTATTGCCGATGTTCTTGATAGAATTTAGCATCGGCATTAAATATTCCCTTGTATTTCAGGCACTTCCAAGGCCTAAAAATTTACGAGTTTCATTGTTGCCTTGTAGATGTAATGCTTATACATTTGATCCATCAAAATGCAGGCCTATTGAGCTGAAGTTGATGAATAATGGGAGCTGATCGCTACAACATTCTAATTTGTTGTTGGAGACGCGATGTAAACAAGTTTTTCTCACGATTGACCAAAGTTTGAGTTCCAGCCATTTGTGACAGATTCTTGTGTGTTACTGTGACTGGAGAGATCTTGGTATAATGAGCTTTGGAAGAAATATGATGTCAATAATTTGTTATCAACACACTTCCTCTCTGACAAAGGCATCCTGTTAGACCACTTATGGAATCTAATCACAGCACAAATATTATAATATGGCTAGACATTTTCTCCTGTTAAACATTGCTATCTGTTCTTGGAAGACCTATTTACAATGCTTCTATCAATTCCATTTTATGTGAAAGATTTGGTAGTATTTTCTTTTGCTTTCACCGTTTATGATGTTTTCCATCAGGTTCTGGTTCACAATACAGCCCATGTTCTTTGTTGAGACATCAGATCGATCCCATTGTCTACATGATCAGCAAGTGTGGAATTGGAAGTTTAAATGAATTGATCGATTTTTTGAGATTGGTGTTGTTTTCATGAACTTTTTCAAATGCAAGCTGGCTACAGAAAGGGAGGGATATACAGGTAAGAAGTCATTGGCTGGGAGAGACTTCTACAACACTGTTAGAAGGGAAACCAGTGGAGATCTAATGCACCAAATAACTAACCAATACCCCCAACACGGGAGGTTTTATCCACAAGCTTCATCCATGGAGGGTGATTCAGTGCTTTAGATCAAGGTGAAATGAGTAGTTAATCGACAACAGACTGCTATATCTCCGAGGGATAGAAGAGGCTATGCTGGCCCAATTGTTATCAAATCATAGAATCAATGAAAATGCCTTGAGCCAAAGATATGCTAGGCATTATGGTTCTCATGTATCTCATGCCATAAAGATATATGGTTATGTACCCCTCCAATTTGTCTCTTATGGTTTTAGTCTAAGTAACCGATTATTATCAAACCATAGAATCAATGAAAATGCCTTGAGCCAAAGAAATGCTAGGTATTATGGTTCTCATGTATCTCATGCCACGGAGATATATGGTTGTGTGCCCCTCCAATTTGTCTCTTATGGTTTTAGTGTTAGTCTAAGTAACATGACGCTGTTCCCAGGGGTGTCATCGTTTGTATCTTGTGTGTTGGACGCATACATGTTAGGACACATGTTTGGTATGTATCCTAAAATAAGATATATAAAATACATTTTGGACATGTGTCATATCTATATAATTCTAAAAACATTTGTTATTTGTTACTTTTCTATAGCTTGGTATGGGGGAGATAGTGAGTGTAAATAAGTGTAAACATTTAAATGTCAGCTCAATAAAAATTTAGTATGGGGCAGATGTTGTAGTGTTCGTAAATGAGTGTAAACATTTCATGTTGGCTCAATAATCTGTTCTCTCAAAAATTATAGATAGATCATACATTAATAGCTATTTAAAATGAAAAGAAAAAATGAGTGTTCCTTAGATTGCCATAGATGTACTGGGTTCCTGGATTCTTTGATTGATTGCCATGATTTTAAGAATAATAGACCCTCTATGAACAAATAATTCACCTCTGGCTTCAATTGATTTCCATGATTTTAAGAATAATAGACCTCTATGAACAAATAATTCACCTCTGGCTTCAACAGTAGAAACATAAGATTGGAGCTTAAGGGCATCAATTCAACTACAAGTTCTCCATTGGACGAGATTGGTTGGCAGGTTGTTTTGTTGTAATGTTTTATACACCATAATATCAACACCAGACATTGGAAAAGACTTACGAAAACCCCACTTTTTCTACCGTCGCTTTTGAGATGGTAAATATTGATCCCATGAAAATTGTTAACGTGTATTATCAGCATCACCCACTTTCAATAAAAGCTGGGAACCATGGCTGAGTTCAAGATATTAATGTTCTATTAATTGGCAATAAATTTCCTTCAGGTTTCCAGATTTTATTGTTAATGTAGTTATTCTTAGCTTACAAGTTTTATGTATTATCATTTCACTTAAATATCCTCTCTTAGGGTTTCCAGTTTTCATGTTATTGTCGTCTTTTATAGGTTTACAGGTTTCATGATAAGTCACAGGACACGTCCCTCAGGGTCTAGTGTCCCGTATTTCATGTGTTGGACATGAAAACCGCCCTAAAACGCGTCGAGAACGTTTTTCTTCGTGTCCTCCAATCGAGACACGTGTTTTGGACGTGCCCTAACGTTTTTGGTTCTTAAGACACATGTCCCATGAAAAGTGACATTTAAAACATGCAACATGGTTTATTTTTGGGTTTTTTTGTCATTGTTTGCCACCGAAGTTGAGTATGCTCGTCGCTGGCATCCAATTTGTTGTACAGTGTGAGGAATTCCATTAGATTTGAGCACAATGCTCACAACTTCACATTGACATAGACATAGAGATGTAGGAGACGGCCATTCGCATGCTTTGCTGAAAGTTTGGAGCACTTAAATTTCTAGTAAGTTTTGTTATAGCCTACGGAACTTAACTTAATTATACACGAGTAACCATGTATAGATCGTGTGTTGAAATAAAAATCCTAGCGCCCTGTCATGTGCTCATTGCTCACTACACCTTCGAGGTCTAAAGCGAGGGAAAGCTCAATTAACGCTCTGGTCAACAATGAAGTTTGAACACATAAATTTATAGTTCATAAAGTACTTTATGTGAAGTTTGAACATGATCAAACTTGTTTGAAGTTAATAACAAAAAATATAACATGAACAATGAACATCACTGATGTAGTAAATTAATAAACTAACTAGTAAACTACTAAATAGTAAATAGTGTATACTAAATACTAAATAGATATCATCATGATTCATATCTATATGGATCAAGCACTATATTTTAGTGTTTTTTAATATATATATTATTATATATATTATATATATATATATATATATATAATACTAATAATATATTATAACGTGTCCTTTGTGTCCTGTTTCTGGGGTTGTTGCGTCTCATGTCGAATACTCGTATTTACGTGTCTTTCGTATCTCGTGTCCTCGTCTCATGTGACTTAGGTTTCATGTAATATAGTTGTTTGGAAAGGTTCGAAAGTTTCATTTATGTGGTAGGTATAACTGAACATCTTAATATTCGCTAAAAAGAAAAAATAAAACATAACAAAAAGTAAGCTAAATTGAAATAAGCAAGTCAAAACTTATAGCATGTAAATATTTTTCAACAAACTTTTCAAATGCATAGCTCTTCACTTTATGAATTTTTATAGAAAGCCCTTCCAACGTCTCAAAATTTAATTTGAGTGGATTATAATTAAATCAAGAACACGACGTGAATTACAGAGAGTTGTGAGGAGCGCAGGTTTAGAAAGTGATGGCCACCAAGCATGTAATGAGAGGGTTTTAAGAGTTACAGAGGAACCTGCCATCATTTGTAGTGAAGTTTGTAAAAGTTTCTCATTTCCCACCCCGGTTTTTAGTTTCACGTTATTTCTCCAAAATAGTTAAATGCCCTTTCCCATATCCATACATTCAACAACTGGAAAATAAATTTTGTTGAAAACACAAATTTTGGAAATATTACAGAATGCTGGAAAATGCAGAAATAAAAAAATCAGTTGGTACAAACATCCATTCAACACATTTAAACACAGTGATTTTTGGTCAAGGTGACCCTGGAAAAACCCCTTACAACTCTTAGGGAAAACCAGTTCGAAAACTCCTCATTTATGAAAAAATGCTTTTTACAGTGAGAAATATTCAGCAAAAAATCAGCACACAAACTTTTACAACTTATCTCGTTTTCCGTGCCTCAGCCAACTAGAAAAACTTGCAAACAACAAAACAGAACATCAATAAATGTTGTACGGCCTACTCGATTTTTGTGCCCAAATTTCAGCCTTAAATGCTGTTGTATGGACTGCATAGAAATGCATGCAAGCTGCCATAAATACGCTGTACGGATTTCCTCAATTTCCGTGCAGAAAAAACAGCGGTACAACTGTACGGTTTTGCCTAGAAATGCGTGCCAAGGTACAACCACTTGTACAGATTTTTGCTCCTCAATTTTTGTGCACTTGCTTTAAGGATTTCTAGAAAATCGTGCCCAATATCTACCTTTCACTGTGTGCTAACTCAACTGTACTGATTTGCTAAAATGTTGCCTTGGAATGTGTGCCAAGCTGCTACCTCCTTCTCCTCCCTGTCCAGAAATCTCCCTTTCTCTCTTGCTCTCCTTCTCTCAATCTTCTCATGAAATAATGAATGACCTTTTCCTCCTTTAATCTAACCCTAAGTGACTTTTGGGGACCCCTAAATCCAATGGCTGAAATAGATTGAGATCTAGGGCTGAGACTAAATGCTCATTTAAATCTCATTTTCTATTTTTTAATTCACCCCACTTTAATAAAGACCCACTTAGTCATTTATTTCCAAAGTCACTTTTCCTTTCTAATTTTACATTGACTTTATTAAAGTCACTATAAAATTAGACTTTAGTAACTTTATCACTTAAAGTCACTTTTAAATTAGATTTGACTTTATAAAAATTATAAAGTCACTTTAGGAGAAAAATTAAATTCTTTTGGACACTTTACCCTAGGCCAAAGATCAAAGCCTTAGGGAGCCACCTGTCCTCCGGTACCAAATTTCAACACTCCCTCTTACCGAGGAAGGTGTTTCTCACCACACCCATCTTGTCTCTGAAGTAGACATGCTTGCCCCATGGTAAGATTTTGGTAAGAATATCTGCAACCTGCTCATCAGTGGGAATATACTCAAGCTTAACAGCTCCCTTCTGAACATAGTCTCAGATGAAATGATATTTGATCCCGATATGCTTTGACCTGTCATGAAATACTGGATTCTCCGTGAGTTTAATGCAACTCTGATTATCACAGTAAATCACTGAAGG
>APFE030306223.1:0-10600 GCA_000404065.3 Pinus taeda
AAAATGTCTTCAAAATTGCTTCAAATTCACTTCATAATGCTGATCAAATCTTCATCTTAAGACATTTCACCCACTGGCAATATTTTCACAATATTCAAACAAGAATTACACTGCTTTATTGAGTTTCAGTTTTCATAATAAGTGGGTTCATGGCCTGCTGTAGGTGTATTCTTTAAAAAACCTATGATTTGTGATCCAACTGATTTCTATAGGAAATAAAATACTCTGTCCACAACCTCCTTAAAGAAAAAGGAATGAAAATTGATAATGATTGCTATTGCAAAAATCTTATTTGCTTCTTTCAGTCGTATGGTTTGTAAGACAATTAACTACCGGCTACACCAAGTTCCAACACACTTCACATTAAAAGGGGAAACCTTTAGCATAAAAAATACGAGCCATAACAGGCTTGAGCAGGACTGAATATTTGTAATATTAAATTTTAATTGTTGCATAATAACAGAATCTCAGTACCACTAAAAGAAGCAGTCATACAAGTCTCCATAAACTCCAATAATAACTGTGAATCTGGATTGTGATACAAAACCAGATGAATCTACCAGATGGAGAAATTGTGATTAATGCAGATAAAACATTGATAAGCCAATAATGCCCACTAGTAGCTCAGATCCTGAATTCCAACAGCCTATGAAATTGAAAAGCTCGTCACATGACTATGCAGCTGCTCCACGGTGGTGCTATTCCAGCCAATTGCTATGATGGTGTAAGAAAGGTCCTCGGACTTCAAGCCTTCCAATATTAATAACTTGCATCCTCGTTCATGGGCAACATTTTTTTTTGCTACATGTAACTCTTTTGGAATAAATTTATCTTTTGGAATAAATTTAAGAGTAATGGGCTTCCCACAAATGTTGGCAAAAAATTACAATGGCAGAGAAACAGTCCTCTCACTTTTCAGCTCTCGGCCTTCCGATCTACATCACCAAACTCATGCTGCGCAGGTCGATTTCACCTAAGGTCCAATCCGTCAGCCTTTCATTCAAATTAATTTGCTTTCGCCTTCGCCGTTGATGTCACAGGGGAATAATATTAATTATGGTTCAATTTTGAAACATCATAATCTGGCTAAACCAGATAATACCATATGACAGCTACACAATTGGAGATCTGATGGATAAGGCTGAATTCGTTCTGCGCACTATTAAGATCGTCTTTATGCTCCTCGGAACAATCCAAGGGAGCTCAGTCCAGAATCCAAAGCACAAACGCCTTTAAAAGCAACATTTTAGTTTTCATAGATTTTGACATCGTAGCCAAACACCGAAAAAATATCATCACTAAGAAATTTCCGAGATCCAAAACTGGAAGAACTAAATTACAATGTGATTTATAAACACTCAGCTTTCAAACCCATATACTTTCATAATTATCCTATGAATGAGAACTGCGCAATATGCCATGAAAATAACCACCAGTCATGATCAAGGAGACAAGGGATACAACACCGGCAGGGAAAACCTTTCCAGATTTCTTAGAACGAGACCCCATCAAAAGCAAAGCCGTAACACCAATTCCAACTGTTGAGAAGACAGCCCCGGTTGCTTTTTATACTACTGGAAAAAAGGTTCATCTACAGGTTTGTTGACGATTCCGTGGTTTGCTAGGGCATGTGCCACGTTATTATGCTCGCGAGGCTGATGCACAACCCTACACATCTGAAATCAGCGTTGGAGCTTTAATAATGTGTCGTAATACCTTTTGAGCCTGCCATCCTCCAAAAACGAACAAACAGTAGATACCAGTCCACTTCATTTCAACTAGATCAGCATCATGTTATATCAATGCGTCAAAAACTACAAAATACGCTGGCATTCTAGAGCGATTTCTATTAAATTTCTAACCATTGCTAGCCCAGAAGATTAACCTTAAAAATGCCAGAGATAAACCCTAGTATTCGACAAGTAAACATGGCTTGCACATGTTAAGAATAGGCGTTCCTATTTCCATTGCTATTTCACGGCACCGACCTGTTCGAATCCCAATTCCTTGGCTGATAAATCAACTATTGCAGGTATTGAGAGCAGGTATCATACCATACGCATTCAAACTCCCAAAATATCATACGCAGGTTTCATCACAGGTTTCATACCATACCCAATACGCAGGTTCCAAACATTTTAATACAGGCAGCATTCCAAATATTTTAATACAGGCAGCGTTCCAAATATTTTAATACAGGCAGCGGACAACGTTTAAAAAATTCCTTCATAACAGTAACCATACGTTACCAATTCAATGCATATATCAAGCGTTTCAATGCAGATACGCACTACCAAGGCAGACAGCGGCAGTGTTCAGGCAGGCAGTCTTCAGGTACGCAGTCTTCAGGCATTTCAATGTCAGAGTAGTGCTCAGGACTGAGCAGCTCTCAAGACAGCAGGAGTTACAACTATTTCTGGGACCTGTGCGTTTCCTTCAGAAATTAGGTATGCAGCTTCAGGCAGGCAGGCAGGCGTTCTTCAGGTAATGAAAACTGGGTCAGCACTATTCAAGGCAACTCAGATCAGTTGCTCAGGGAAAATAGGCCACTCATCATGGCTCTGATACCATGTTAAACAGACATGGTGAGGGAGAACAATTAGGAAAGATAAAGCATGTGATACATTTTTATTAACAATCTGATATACATTTATAGTACATTTGGTGACCGTTGGGATTTACATCCCAAGGTCTCTTGGACTGCTTTGTCCATTCAGCTTCCACGCTAACCCTTTAGGATTAGGTGTCCAACAGTTTAGAATCTTCCATGCCATACTTTTTCAGAATCTGTTTAAGTTATTTGGTTTGAGAAAGAAAAATACCATCTTTATTTTGTTGAACTTGTAGACCAAGAAAATAGGTAAGCTCACCAAGCAAGGACATTTCAAATTCTTCCTGCATTACTGAAGCAAAATTCTAACTCATGGATTCCTCATTGCTACCAAAAATGATATCATCAACAACACAACAATTATTAGCAATTTACCAGTGTCCATCTTTGTATATAGATTGCTATATGTTGACCCCTTTGAAAAACCCTGTTGGTGGAGATATTTGTCAAGATGGTAATACCATGCCCTTGGAGCCTGTTTTAAACCATAGAGAGCTTTTCTAAGTTTGCATACAAGTTTTGCATCATTTCCAAGAATGAATCCTTCTGGTTGTTCAATATAGACTTCTTCTTCTAAGTCTCCATTAAGAAAGGAAGCTTTTACACTCATTTGGTATACTTTGAATTTTTGAAAACTAGAAAGAGCAAGAAGCATTCTTATGGCTTCAAGTCTAGCAACAGGTGGAAATGTTTCTTCAAAATTTATACCTTCTTGTTGAGCATATCCTTTACAAATAAGTCTGGCCTTGTTTCTAATAACCTCTCCATTTTCGCTCAGCGTGTTTTTGAATATCCATTTAGTTCCTATGATATTCTTACCATGAGGTCTAGGAACTAATTCCCAAGTATTATTCTTTTCACTTTGCTCAAGTTCTTCATTCATTGACTTGACCAAACATTCATCTCTGCAGGCTTCATTTAAATTTTGAGGTTCAGTGGAAGATAGTAATGCTAGATAGCTTGAAGCTTCGGCAATGGTTCTTTTAGTCTGCATACCTGCCCCTTTTTCCCCTAAAATTTGAGTTTCTGGATGATTTTTCTGAACATACTTGGATGGACTCTTTTCTTCTATTGTTATCTCTTCTTCTGGTGCATCATTGGTTTCTTCTTCAGAATCAATGTGATTTGATGTCGGAAAATGATCCTCATCTTCTTCATTGTCATAATCTTCGGTTTCTATCTGTTTTGGATTTTTACATGCTTCATCAACCGCAACATCAATACTTTCAATAAATTTCCCAAGTATTTTATTGTAACATTTATATCCTTTACTTCAGGAAGAGTAGCCAAGAAGAATACGTTCATCTGCTCTGGGTTCAAACTTACCAAGTTTTTCATCAGTCCTTTTTATGTAACATTTTCTTCCAAAAACTTTGAAGTATTTTACAGTAGGAGTCTTACCATACCAAAGTTCATGTGGAGTTTGAGTGTTGTTTACTGGAACATTTGCTTGGTTGAGAATAGTGATGGCAGTGAATGCAGCTTCACCCCAGAAGGTTGTAGGAGTTCCAAATTCACCTAGCATAGCATGAGCCATTTGTTGAATAGTTCTGTTCATCCTTTCTACCACTCCATTTTGCTGAGGAGTCCTTGTGGTGGAGAACTGCCTTTTTATTCTATGTTGTTCACAAAAGTCAAATAATTCATCTGAGGTAAATTCCCCTTCTTGATCAAATCTGAGGCATTTTATTTTGCGATCTGATTCATTTTCAACCAAATCTTTGAAGGCTTTGAAATTTTCAAATGTTTCATCTTTATGCTTTAAAAGACCTATCCAACACATTCTGGAAAAATCATCAATGAACAATATAAAGTATTCTTCTCCACGAGGTGACCTTTCCCTTGATGGTCCAAATAAATCAGTATGAACAAGTTCAAGAGGCTTACTAGATGACCCTTCCTTTTTGATGAAGTGAGATCTGGTTTTCTTACCGAATTGACATGATTTGCATATAGTATTTTCAGGAATGTTGATATCTGGAAGATCACGAATAGCCTGGAATCTGCATGCTTTTCTTATTTGAGAAAAGCTTAGATGTCCCAATCTTCTGTGTCATAGCTAGTCTTCATCATTTTTGCTTAGATAGCATTATTGTTGTCCTCCCTTGAGTATGTATAGGTTGTTTGGAGTTCTTGTCCCTTTGAACATGGTTTCTCCTGTATCAAGCTCATGAACAACACATCCATTTTATCGAAACACTACTTCATTTCCTTGATCACACATTTAACTCACACTCAACTGGTTATGCTTTAAGCCATCAACATACATAACATTCCCAGCTTTAACTTTTTTCTTTCAAGAAAACAGAGCCTTTGCCTTTTACGACAACAGGAGTGTCATTTCCAAATGAGACACTCTTTTCCTTTTTTAAGGCATTATACGAGTGTAGTTTTTCTTTATCACATGTCATGTGTTTTGAGCATCCACTGTTGATGTACCATTGGTTTTCTTGTCTTTCTGTATACAAGGAAATACCACATATTTATGTTTGTGGTTCTTTCTTTCTCAATATGTTGGGATTTAATGAAGTTTGATCCCTTTGAGCTATTTTCCGAAATTTACTCCTACATTCAGATTCTTCATGGCCAAATTTGTTACAAATTGAGCATTTTATTTCATTTTCAAGAAGATAAAATTTATTATAGGAACTTTTCTTGATACTTGTCACATTCCTTTGATTTCGTGCTTCTCTAATCATGATAGTTTTGTAAGCAACACATTGAGCAACTTTGTGTCCAAAATTATGATATGAGAAACATTGACCATTAAAGAAGTTCCTGCAATTATCGAATCTACTGACCTGTTGATTGTAGTTTCTATTGATATTTATCTTTGAAGCAAATTGAGTATGATTTACCTTAGGTTGATTGTGTCTTATGTTCATCCTTGAAGTAAATTGAGTCTGATTCACCTGGTGATCTGCTTTATGCCTTTGTTGACGATTGTCAAATTGTTCATTGCTCTTTGCTGCATCAAGATAGCTTTTAGTGGAGGTTGACAGCTTCTGTGATTGAGATGTTTCTTCAGTATATCCAAGACCTGTCTTTATCAGAGGAGAGAGCTGAACTTTGATAATTTCATTTAAGGTTTCTAATCCTTTAGCAAATCTAAGATTGAGAGCTTTTGTTTTCTCAAGGTCCTTTCTTAGACCCACAATTTCACATTCTAGCTTTTCATTGTGTTTTTCTCTTTTAGCAAGTTGGTATGTCAAGGTATCTAAAATCATATTCTTTTCTTATAGATAGATTCTGAGTTTATAGATTTCTTCATAAAGATCATCTTCATTTAAAGCATCAAAAAATTCATCATCTTCATAAGCCATCAGAAGTCTATAGTCATTACTATTTTAATCTTCATCACTATTTGATAAACCATCATTATCTTCATGATTATAGTAGCTCTTTTTACTTACACTTTCTTTTCTATTCCATTTTGCAGATTACTTCCCTTTATCATAATTATCTTTATGAGGACATTTGGCACTATAATGACTGACTCTACCATAGGAAAAACATTTCAAAGGTAGTTTACCTCTGAATCTTCTAGAACCCCATTGAATCTTCTTGACAAAGTTTGCTTCCTCTTCATCTTCTTAAATATGTCCTGATTCATTGGGTTCTTCTTTTCCTTTTTCTGAAGCTTTAAATGCGGCTTCTCCCATATCTGATGGACCTCCTTTTCTCATTTGAAAGGCAATTAAGGTTCTGTGAAGCTGTGTCATAGTAACAGTCTGTAGATCCTGCTTTTCTTCTACGGCAAATACTTTTGATTCCAATTTAGTACATAAGGATCTTAAAACTTTTTCAACTAAGGTAACTTCCTTTATCTCTTCACCCAGATTCTTCATGCAATTAACAATCTCATCCATATGTAAGAATTAGCTATACTTTCATCATTGTGCATCTTGAGAGTTTCATATTGAATTATGAGAGTTTGCAGTTTAGCACGTTTTACCTGAGAATCTCCTTCGTAGCTTAGAATGATTTTTTCCCATATTTCTTTGGTTGATTTGCGCTGCATAACTTTGACAAACTCTAATTGTGACAGACTTCCCAATAATGTATTGAGAGCCTTGGAATTGGTTTCATATTGCTTTTCACCTACTCTATCTGTAGGAATTGCTGATGGAAATGTATATCCTCCTTCCACGATTTCCCACACATTTGTTCCAAGAGATTGAATATAGGTTGTGGTTCTTACCTTCTGTTGTGCTATACAACAACCCCCCATTTCAAAAAATCTTACTTTAGAAAAATATAAATTGAAATGGGTCCCTTTTAGATTAAATTGGTATTAATATATCACTTTTCTAAAGGTTCCGAAATAAACAAAACAGCTTGAAACCCTTTGAAATAATCGGTCTTTAAAATAAAATAAATAATTCTTTATTATTGCGATAAAGCGATCGCGAGATCGCATATCGCAAGAACAAAGGATACATAACCATGACCCATTGATTTTCCCCGATGCGATAAAAGCCAAATAGCCGATGGATATCGGGAAAACAAATAATAAAAGGACCCTCCCCTTTGCTCCGATGTGATATCGCAATCGGCGATCGGGGAATGCGACGCGAACATAACAAACCCTCCTCATTCAAACTCCCGATGCGAGTCTAGCGATATCGCTATCAGCGATCGGGGATTCTATAAGACTCAAAGGAAATTACCCAAGCCTTCCTCCGATTGCCGATTGCGATGAGCCGAAAGCGCGATTTTCGAAAAGGATCAATATGATTTCGCCATATTATATATTAATTATCATTGAAAGCCTTTTCTCTTACCGATATAGATTCGCTCGCGTCCAACCGCCAAAAAATCAAATCCACGCTTAAACCATTATTCGGCAAATAAAGGATATAACAATCAATTAAATGATTGACATGTTTTAACGGCCAATTAATGAGCAGTCATGCCTAAATCCTTTCAGAGATTGCATCCGCAGGAGCTTTATGATAAATCGTCCATTTCCCATTGATTGACACAATTTCTTCATATTTGGTTTTAGCTATCTATTCTCTGCATTACGTCTATCTTTCTCTTGCGTAGAGTGTTTCCGCAGTAACGATGGGAAAGAAATCTAAGAAGTCTGGAACGCCTTCGGCTCCTATGGTAGCAGGACAGCATGCCACCGATCCAGGCCCAAGCAAGAAGGCATTAATCTCATATACCACATGTCTCGGCCTTGGCAACACTACTTGGAAAAGTATTTACAACTTGGTAGAAGCCGAAGACCCTCAGCAAACATGGGTACAAGCTTCAGCAGGTTCAAGCCGAAAATCTGATGCTACTTTAAAGGATTTGGTTGATTCCTACCTGTATAGGATAGCAGCTCGAGAAAAAATTCTTCTGTATACAGATGTAGTGAGATGGGCAATCCAGGCAATTCCAATTACAGACAGAACATTCTGCACTGTCGATGGAAGAATATTTGGTTCATTTCAGCCCAACGATTTCAGACAAATGTACCACTTGCCCATTTCTGGAAAAGTTTCGAGATGAGAATGAGACCGAGTCAGTGCCCATACGAAAATGGAGACAGAACCCGGCGAAACACAAACATGAGTCTTCGGGTAACTACTCTGTCGACTCCTTATGCTCTCCTTATTGTTATGCTGGAGTCATGATGTGTCGATTATGGGGATTGCATGATTCTTCCAAGTTTTCCATAGAAATGGTTCCTTTGATGGAAGCGGCATGTAATAGTGAGATAATGGATTGAGGGACTATATTATCGAATAAAATAGCTACGGCTATTCTTGAGTTCAGAATCAAATCCTGTGTTATTGATAGGTTCATCCCTCCATTTTATTTTAGTGCCTACATTCTGGATACCCTTTGTTTCAATTCTGATTTTCCTGTATTAGGGTGGAGATGGACTCCACAGGACCCTATGCCTATTCATGTCTACCACAAGAAATTATGGAAAGCTCATTATAAACACCATTTATACCAAGTCTGCAATGGACTTATTCTACCTCTTTACTATGCAATTTTCGATAAACCTGCCCCTAAGATCTCCTCTCAGGCTGAGATTGACTTGACAGCCCTAGGAACTTGGTTCGGAGAAGAAAAATTCACCTATGTAAGAATTTTCGGCAGTCAAGCCAGACCTCATGTCCTCCCCTTGTACATACCAGACAAGCTATTAGCTCACGAAATAGCATATCAGCTTACAACTGCGTCAGCCATGAAAACTCTCATAAATTCAAAGAAGCAAGTTTGGCCTCTTTTTCCTCTTAGGTGTGGCATCTATACTCTGCATGATTATAAACATGCAGAGAAAGAGGCCGAAAAAATAAACGTCATAACTCTTGCCACTCTGCCTAATAGACGTTTTGACCCGAAGAAAGTCATCTACAATGCCCTGGATCAAGCCAAGCTCACTAAATTTGAGCACAAGGAAGATGAGTTTGATGACTTGTTCTCCTCCGCCGAGTCAATCTTCCAGGTACAACAGCTAGCCAGGATGAGATATCGCGACAACGGGTTGGTAGAATTTAACAAACTTAGAGAACAGAGGTTGCAAACTCTGCCTCTAGATTTGTTAGCTACTACCCTGACGATTCAGTCAAGCGAGGCTGAGCAGCAGCTTACTAATGAACCTCCTCCTACATCCGCAATCTATGAAGAAGTTCAGAGAAGAGAACAGGAGGAACTCCGAAGAATAGAACAGGAAGAAACACAGAAAAAATAACAGGAAGAGGCACAGAGAAAAGAGCAAGAGGAGGCAGAAAAGAAGCAACAAGAGAGAATAAGGGAAGAAGAAAAAAACAGGCAGCAGGAGCAGAGCAGCAAAGAAATAAATGTGGATACTCAAGTTGATCCAAGATTGCTTGAATAATGGCAACAATTCAATACAATTATAAGCAATCTTGAGACCTCAACAGACGTCGAAACATCCAAAGCTGTCGATACACAAGATACAGCGTCACAGGAGGTTCCAAACAAAGGAACCAGCGGTCCACCCTCAAGTACAGTAGTAGAAATAATCCCAAAGAACCCCTCCGATCAAATTGTTTTGCAAGTAGAGGACATTCCTCCACTAGACGTTTTCTATAGCCCGAAACACAGGGCTGTGATAAAACGACAGCGGAAGAGAAGAAGGATTCATCAACCTTCTCTGTTCCCTGAACAAACAATAACAGCAAATGTGGTATGGAGAGAAGAATTTGACCCCTCCGATGACCTAACCAAGTTATCTCAGTATGTCGGTGCCTATTCGGCAGCCACCATGGATAAGGCATCGGAGGTAAGAAATTTGTTGAAGGAAAAGGATCAAGCGATCGCTTTATTGCAAATGCAGCTATCGGAAGAGCAGCAGAAGTCAGAATAGCTACAACAGCAACTGTCCTCACAACAACAATTAAACAACCAGCTAATAAAACAGTTGCATGAAGAGAAGCAGAGGATTGATTCGGGAGCAATTTAGAAATAGAAAGAACTATCCGAGGCATTATCAAAGTTGAAGGCGATGAATGAACAGATGGCAAAGACAAAAGATGAGCAAATTTCTCAATTATCAGCTCAGGTAGAAAGGTTCAAGAGTCTTCCCCAGCCTACTGAGTTCAGAGCAGAGGAAATGCAAATTAACAAGGCATTAATAACGCAAATAAGATTGTTATGTCATGAAATCGCCCAGGTTGAACCTTTATGCGACATAACATCATCTATAATAGATAAGTCAGTGGATGCCAGGCAAGATTTAGAGCAAGCTGAAGACACTTTGACAGATTTTCTTACATGGCAGGACTCCAATGAGGGAAAGGCAACAAACTTGCCCAAAATCTTAGAATCCCATAAGGAAATCCTATTCACAGAATGGCAGTCCCAATTAATGAAAGCAGAGAGAGTTGTTTCCTGATGCAAGTTATCTACGAGCAATTTAATTGACTTGATCAATAACACTCTCTATTTATCTAACATGATTTCTCAATGTACACTAGGTAAACTATTATCGGCCAAGACATTGGAGCAGTCATGTAACCA
>APFE030306235.1:0-21200 GCA_000404065.3 Pinus taeda
AAATTGAACATAAGGGTAAAAGATATTCCAGAGGAGCATAGGATTGATGTGTTCATAGGGTCTTTAAAGGATAATATCCAACATGATGTTCGCCTTTGGGAACCTGATTCATTAGAGAAGGCATTCAGGTTAGAAAGAAAAATGGAAAGAAAAATTTATGGCAACCAAGAAGCATACCACTCACAACTATAAAGATGGAAGTGTTGTCCCTAGTCTTCCACAGCCTATAAGGTTGAAACCACAACAATTGGAAGAAAATAGAGCAAAAGGGCTTTGTTACAATTGTGATAGCAAATACACTAAAGGTCATAATTGTGTTGAGAGGAAATTATTCTACATAGATTGTGAAGAGGAACAAGAAAAGGAGCAAGAAAGGTCAAAAGAAGAGGATATACTCCAGGAACAAAGCCTAGATGAAGAACAAATGAATCCGACCATATCTTTTAATGCATTGGTGGGAATTACCACTCCTCAAACCATCAAGATAGAAGGATAAATCATGAAGAAAAAGGTAATAGTGTTGATTGATTCAAGAAGTACTCACAATTTTATTTATTGTAAGGTAGCAAAAGAATTGAATTGCTTCTTATATCGAGCACCAGAGTGTCAAGTGATGGTTGCAAATGGAGGAATAATAAATTGCTCTGGAAAGTTCCATAATATCAAGCTATCCATGGGATAGTATGTATTGACTAGCCCAATGCTCTCAATTCCAATGGGAGGTGCTGATGTTGTATTAGGAGTCCAATGGCTACAATCCTTGGGTACAATAGCTTTTAATTTTCAAGAACATTTCATGAAATTTTCTATTGAAGGAAAGGAAGTTGTATTAAGAGGTATTGCAATGAAACCGAGAAAGATAATCATCTCTAATGGTATGACAAAGCTTCTAAAAAATTAACAAAAAGGTGTAATTGCACAATTATGTTCTCTAGATGTTTCCACATTGGAATCATCTATTTCTCCGGATCTCCAAATAGTCTTGGACAATCATTCCAAGGTATTTGAGACTCCCAAAGGTCTCCTACCTATTCGTGATCATGATCATGCTATTCATCTGATTCCAGGAAGTGTTCCTCCAAACACCAGGCCATACAGATATCATTATGCCCAAAAGAGTGAAATTGAACGTATGGCTGCAGAAATGCTAGAGGTTGGTATAATTCAACCGAGTCAAAGTTCTTTCTCTGCTCTAGTAGTATTGGTGCACAAGAAGGATGGATCAAGGCGCATGTGTCCGGATTATGGGGAGCTCAAAAGGCTCACTATTAAAGATAAGTTTCCCATTCCTGTCATTGATGAATTACTAGATGAATTGCATGGATCAATTTACTTCACCAAGTTGGATCTTCGTTCAGGATATCATCACATCAGAATGAAGACTGAGGACATTCTGAAAACAACATTTAGAACTCATGAGGGTCATTATGAATTTTTGGTCATGCCTTTTGGCCTTACCAATGCACCTTCTAGATTTCAAGGTTTGATTAATTCCATTTTCAAACCCTTCCTTAGAAAATTTGTGTTAGTGTTTTTTGATGATATACTAATCTACAACAAGTCTTGGAAGGATCATGTTGAGCATGTTGAGAGGGTGCTCAAACTATTAGAGGAGAAACAATTATATGCAAAAAGCTCCAAATGTTTCTTTGGAGTACAAGAGGTGGAATATCTAGGCCATATTGTATCTCATGAAGGTGTTAAGGTAGACCCTAGAAAAATTAAAGCCATTAAGGAATGGAAAATCCCCACATCCATAAAGCATTTGCGAGGATTTCTCTGGTTGACAGGGTATTATCACAAGTTTTTTAAGAATTATGGAAGAATAGCAGCACCTCTAACAACATTATTGAAGAAAGAGGCATTTTCATGGACTCCGGAAGCAACAAAGGCCTTTGAACATCTTAAAGAGGCAATGTGCCAAGCACCGGTCTTAGCTACACCGGACTTCACAAAAACCTTTATTGTGGAATGTGATGCTTCAGGAAATGGAATTGGTGCTGTTCTAATGCAAGATGAAAGACCCATTGCTTTTGAAACTCGTCCAATCAAGGGAAAGTTTTTACACAAAGCTATTTATGAGAAGGAAATGTTGGAAATACTCCATGCACTTAAGAAATGGCAACCCTACCTAATGGGAAGCTTCAAGGTAAAAAACGATCATGATAGCCTTAAATACGTTTCAGAAAAAAGATTATCCTCTGAAGAGAAACAAAAGTGGGTCACAAAGAGTTTGGGTTATGACTTTGAAATCATCTACAAAAAAGGGAAGCAAAATGTGGTGGCAGATGCACTCTCAAGAAAGGATGAGGATGTGGAAGCATTGTTGTGTGCCATTTCTATTATCCAACCAGATTGGATAAACAAGGCAAGGGAGGAATGGAAGAATGACGAAGAAGTGTGGGCACTTATTCAAAAGTTACAACAAGATTCCAGTACGTCTGATACATTTAGCTGGAAAAATGATTCGTTATGGTACAAAGATCGCTTATACCTCTATAAAAATTCCCAGCTAAAACAAAGATTCTTATGGAATTGCACACTTCTCCCTTAGGAGGGCACTCAGGATTTTTAAAAACTTACCACAGGGTTAAGAAGGAATTTTTTTGGGATGGCCTTAAATCAGATATTCAAAAGTTTGTGGCGGAATGTTTGGTTGCAACAAAATAAAGTTGAAACAATTAAGACCCGGGTCTTACAACCTTTATCCATTCCAAGCCAACGTTGGGAGGAGGTTTCAATGGATTTTATCACAGGTTTACCCAAGTCTGAGGGAAAGAGTGTCATCATGGTGGTAGTTGACAGACTTACCAACTACGCACACTTTTGTGCATTATCACATCCATTTAAAGCTAGTACAGTTTCTACTGCATTTATGGAAACAATTCAAAAGCTACATGGAAACCCAAAGATTATTGTAAGTGACAGAGATCCCATTTTCACTGGAAATTTTTGGACAGAATTATTTTCTTGTCTTGGTACTCAGTGAGCTCATAGTTCATCTTATCATCCTCAATCTGATGGGCAAACTGAGATAGTAAACAAATGTTTGGAAGGATATCTTCGTTGCTTTGTATCTGATAAACAGACACAATGGGTCAAATGGATGCCTCTGGCTGAATGGTGGTATAACACTTCCTTCCATACAGCAACAAAAATGACCCCATTTATGGCACTTTATGGGTATCAACCACCATCCATCACATCATATTTAAGAGAAAATTCTAAGGTTCAGGCAGTGGAACATCACATTGAACATCAACAACAAGTCCTCAAACTCTTAAAGGATAACCTCGTGTTGGCACAAAATAGAATGAAACAACAGGCAGATCAACATCGCAGTGAAAGAAGTTTTGATGTAGGTGATTAGGTATTCCTACGGCTACAACCATATAAGCAAATGTCCCTCAAGCAAGTTAAGAAGGAAAATAAATTATCACCAAAGTATTACGGTCCGTACAAGGTGTTGCAAAAGATTGGTACTATGGCATACAAATTGGAGCTTCCTGCAGCTTCTCGATTGCACCCAGTTTTCCATGTTTCATGTTTAAAGAAGGTTATAGGTGACAAGCTCCCAGTTCAACAATATTGCCAGAACTTGGGGATGAGGAAGGAAAAATTATATTGGAACCAGAAGCAGTCATAGAAACAAGAAACTCGGACAGCACGAAATCGATCAATTTCAGAGTATCTTATCTAAGTGGAAGAACTTATCGCTGAAGATTCCACATGGGAAGATGAGAATTTTATACAGAAGTATCCAGAACTACTCAAGCATTGAGGACAACACTTTTTTGAAGGAGAGGGGCATGTTGGTCCCTATAATACTAGTGATTACCCCATTACTATGGTAGTTGTACCCCTTATTAATATTGTTGTGCCCCTATTGCCCCCATATTGTTATTACTGTGCCCCATAGAATCCCTCTATTGTTATTTTTGTGGCTTATATTATTATTATTAGGTCGGTTGGGTTATATTGTGACTCCTTAGACTCTTATATATAGAAAGGAGGTTTTGTCATTTGAATCATCCAAGAATTCTTCATTTATGTAATGTAAAGGAGGTTGCCCCCTCGAAGAGGCTGAATTCTAAGGTGTTGATCTATCTTTTCTTGAGCTGGTTTCATAACAGACAACATGGAAATATATGTGTTGTAGGTGACATCATGTTAAATAAAACAATTACAAGGCATGAGTTAAGGATTGGGAATTCGTTGTCATAAAGAAGAAGCAATGCATTGTGGAAGTCTACTCTCTAGGCCGAGTTTGCTGGGCAGTAGGCCTAGTCTAGGAGTGCAAGATCAAAACATTAATCTGAGTTCTAGATGGATAGTTTATGTGGGCAACTATCTTCAGTATAACTGTGTTATATGTTATCTAATGAACACATGACAGTGACATCTTCAGTCTGATTTATGACATGTCAGATATATATACATGTTGTAGTAAATGGAGGGCAGTCTTATGGAAGGCAGAGACAATCTTCCCTTAGAGGACAATTGCAAACAAATCTAGGCAAATATTGTGATTGTTAGTTGATTGCATTTTGGGTTTGTTGAAGGAGTCTAGCTGCTCTACTAGGCTGTAAGCCATAACAAGCAGCTAAGATTGGTGAGTGTAAATGATTGCAACATATTGGATGTAGTGATGGATGCAGCATTGGGTGCAGATCAGTGATGAGAGCATCTCACTGATTGGGCGCAGCACAGTGATAGGTGCAGCAATATGAAGTGTACAACATGGTCATTAGGTACAACACTGTGATGATGGGTGCAAGATGGTGCAACATAGTGAGGTGCAGCATGATGACGAGATGCAACATGATGATAGGTGAAGGAGTCACCTTGGAGAATCAGTTGAGGCAACTTGTCTTCAACTGATCTCATGTATCATCTTCTTAAAGATGATTTATGCTCCTATCTAGATAAGTCAAAGTGTTGATTTCTGTTGTAAATGTACTATCTCTCTCTCTCTCTCTGCTGAACCATATAAGAAGAATTGATCAAGGGTTTCCCCACATTGGGGTTTGTACCTGGCTAGCGCCACAACTAGCGTCCTCTTGTATTGGCTTGCCTTCTGCGATTTATGTTTATGTTCTATCTGCAATTTACTTTAATGCTGATGTGATTGCTAATCTGGAAAAGATATTGAGCTAACTATGAAAATTGAAATAAATTTCTCTATGCATAAAACATACCTAAATTTAACATGGTATCAGAGCTAAGGAGAAGAAAAATCCGAAGCAAGAGTGAAAGAGCAATCGCTGAAGACAATTGAGAAAGGACAAAAGGATTAATGGATTCCTCATCCCTCTTCAAATTCACCAAGGGTGAAGTCGAAGCAAAGAATATTATCCAAGTGGCGCATCGGAAGCTTCTAATGGCCTACCTACAGATCACTTCAATGGGAAGTTTGGATCTCAGGGTGAAAGGAAAGGTAGATCCATTGCTTACAATGAGTTTGACCATTATGCGAAGGAGTGTCCAAATGGCAGGGACACATCTCTTGATGAAGATCAGTCATTCTAGGGACATCTTCAATGATCGAAGGAATGACAGATAATGTAGGTCATCAAGGAAATGATCGACGCTTCAAGGAAAGAAAGGAACCCTAGGTATGAAGAGTCAAATTTTGTTTCTGATAAGATAAAGAAGCGTTATCTTGTATTGGCCCTCTTCTTCAGATTTTGTGGGAATCTGGCTTATTGATTATAATGCTTCAAGGCACTTCATTGA
This sequence comes from Pinus taeda, assembly GCA_000404065.3. NCBI lineage: Eukaryota > Viridiplantae > Streptophyta > Pinopsida > Pinales > Pinaceae > Pinus > Pinus taeda. The sequence continues at coordinate 5,737 of APFE030306235.1, forward strand.
ATAGAAGGGTGCTCTCTCGAATTTGGTAAGAAACAATCATGGGATTATACTTGGAGCTGATGCCACTTATCCCGGAAAGGTTGTAGGAAATTTTACCCCTCAATTGAATGAGGGTAACTCGATTCATTTACAGATCTCTTTTATGTACCTGATTGCAAGAAGAACCTGGTGTCCATTTCGACAATGGAAGTCAAAGGTTTTAGGGTGGAATTCATCGATGGAAAGGTGCGTGTTTGAAAATAGAATTTTCAAAGATGCTCTTACTCATGGGTTCAGGGTCAGCAATTTGTACTAAGTTGCAAGATGGTCCATTGGGGACCATGTCAGCTGACATATCTCATCTATATCACTGGAGGTCTAGTTATTGTGGGCACCTACCTGATGTGAATCAGATGGTGACTAGGACGCCTAAATTCAAAAAGAACATGAAGGTACATGTATGAGATGTATCGAAGGAAAATCTTACAAGGGGACCATTCCCCTCATGTAGCAGGTCCACAGGTTTGGAACAACCCGAGGGGTTTGAGACTCATTGGGAATCTAATGTATGCAGGTGGAAGAAAGCCCTCTATGGATTGAAGCAAAACACCCTGCGCTTAGTATGAGAGGATTGATAGTTGTCTGATGAATATGAGATTCACTAGGAGTGAAACCGATCCAAACCATTGATCAAAGGTTGTGGATGATAGACCTCTCATACTAGCACCTTCTAAGGATGACCAATTTCTAACAGGTGCAGACCCTCTCATTTGTAGAATTAAGAGGGAGTTCGATTCCAGATGTGGAACGGTAAACTGCAAGATGGTGACTCCCTCGAGTACCTTAACTTTCAGAAGTTATATGGTAGTGATGACGGACCAAATTTGGGAAAATATCTCTGAGTTTTATAAACTCATTTGCATTGATGTTCTTGGTTAACTTCCGTCCAAACATATGATTTGCAGTTAGCATGGTGAGCTCATATATGGTTGAGCCACACTGATTGGTGCCTAGAATCTTTTGAGGTATCTTCGGGGAACAATCTCTCATGGATTGAGATACACTGCTAGAAATATGAAGTTGCATGATTATGCGAATGCTGACTTGGCAGGCAGTGTGGAGGATCACTAGAGCACTTCTCAGTGCTGGTTCTCTTTGGGTTCTGCTTCGATATCATGGATGAGCAGGAAGTAGAAGTCGGTTGCTATAAGCACGGCCGAGACCGAATACATAACTACAAGTATAATCTCGTGGTGGAAGCTTTTCAATGAACTGTTTGTACACATGATGAATACCACCATGATCCTCTGTGACAACTAGGGGGGATTCGATTATTGAGGAATCCGATATTCGATGATTGCTCCCACAGATAGACATCAGATACTACCTTATCTGGGATATGGTATGTCGATGAGCGAGGAGGCTCCATCACATTGAGGCTGATGTACAGGTTGTAGACATTTTGTCAAAGCCCCGAGGAAAGGTCAAATCTGTGACTTTCCCGAACGACTTGGAGTCGTTGAGAAACCTTCTTATAAGGGTCTTGCATGTTGCATGCATTGAGCTTTGGGAGCTCTGGGGGGCTTGGGGTACTTACTGGAGCAACACACGACCATAGGGCGACTCAACCTCCCCTAATGGTGCACTGTGTATAAGGTGAATGGCTCAACCTTCCCCTATGATACCTTGAGGCTACTTAGGGACAGGATGATTAGTTCTCCTATCGAGGCATCCTACCCATGCAGTTTGGGACTCATGGGAAGTACCTGTCATCTGATCAATAAGAAATGAAATGGGTTAGGGACCATAGTAGTACCATTGATGGACGCATCGTTGTATCTACCGTACTCCCTATGCTAGGATGACCTCCATTGATCTGGGATCATAATGAGTGGTTTGAGACACTCTCTTGTGATATTGATCTGGGATCAATGAAACTGACTTCGGGTCAGTAAGAGTGGTATGACACACTCTCTTCATATGCAACTGACTTCCGGTCAGTAGAGAATGGTATGAGACATTCTCGATAAATTATTCTTCTTCATGGTTCAGCAGAGCATAGCAGAGCTCAGTAGAGCAGAGCAGAACAGAGCTCAGTAGAGCATAGTAGAGCTCAGCAGAGTAGAGCAGAGCTCAGTAGATCAGAGCAGTGTAGGGCACTGATGGCAAATATAGTACAGTCGGACATATGGATCAGAAAATAGAGTTCTCCCTAGTTGAGAGGGAGTGTTAAAATTGGCAACTAGGGCCAAACTCCATGTGGGTCATCTTATTAATGGCAGCTGATATTTTTCTTGGATCCCTCTCATCGAGAGGTGTAGGATTGATCTAAAGATCATTCGATTCTGATAAGTATTCATGGAGATATGAATTTATTTGTGTTATGGGACAATTCGTCAAGGTTGATGAGCAACCAAATAAACCCCACATGTGCTCAACGTTTTAGTATAAATAGAGGTGCCTTGAAAGTTATTTAGACACACTCACTTGGGATCTCTTCCTCTCTACTTTTCATTCGGTTTTGGTAGGAGGAGAGATCCTAAGGGCTAACGTTGCCCTAATGGAGAAAGGCTCTATGCTGCCCTAATGAAGAAGCCCTTACATAGTTAATCAAAGAAGGCTCTACGCAGTCCTAGGAGGAGACACTTCTACGTAGTCAAGAAGGGTTCTATACATTGTCTTAATGGAGATAAGATGCCCTAGCCACAATCCAATATAGGAGCTCAAGTTGTTGTTCAAGTGTGCCCTAATCAACTATCAAGGAAGGGCTAATGCTGCCCTATACATAGTCCTAATGGGAGGTAGATCTTGCCTTACCTTAGCTACAGTAAGGAAGAGTCTTAGCCGCAGGCAAGGGAGAGATTTGGCCATAGTTAAAGGAGAGCTCTAGCAGCGTTAAGGAGGAGATATATCCACAGTCTTAAAGGTGCCCTAGCCACAGTCTAAGGAGGCCTAATGAGTAGCAAGTAAAGGCCCTAATCCGTAGTATAATCAAGGACACCTAGCCACTGTTTTATCTACAATACGCAACCCTAATCAACAGCACAAGGCCTATGTGTGCTGTAGGTTACATCATGGAATTATATGTGTTGTAGGTGACAACATGTTAAATAAAACGATTACAAGGCATGAGTTAAGGACTGGGAATTCGTTGTCATAAAGAAGAAGCAGTGCATTGTAGAAGTCTGCTATCTAGGCCGAGTTTGTTTGGCAGTAGCTTAGTCTAGGAGTGCAAGATGAAAACCTTAATATGAGTTCTAGATGGATAGTTTATGTGGGAAACTATCTTCAGTATGACTATGTTGTATGTTATCTAGTGAACACATGACAATGACATCTCCAGTCTGATGTATGACATGTCAAATATATATTCATGATGTAGTAAATGGAGGAGAGTCTTGTGGAAGGCAGAGACAACCTTCCCTTAGAGGAAAATTGCAGACAAATATGGTCAAACATTGTGATTGTTAGTTGGCTGCATTTTTGGTTTGTTGAAGGAGTCTAGCTGCTCTGCTAGGCTATAAGCCATAGCAAGCAGCTAATATTGATGAGTGTAAATGATTGCAACATATTGGATGCAGTGATGGATGCAGCATGATGAGTGCAGCATTGGGTGCAGATCAGTGATGAGAGCAGCTCAGTGATTGGGAGCAACATAGTGACAGGTGCAGCAGTATGAAGTGTACAACATGATCATTAGGTCCAACACTGTGATGATGGGTGCAACATGGTGTAGCACGGTGAGGTGCAGCATGATGATGAGATGCAACATGATGATAGGTGAAGGAGTCACCTTGGAGAATCAGTTGAAGTAGCTTGTCTTCAGCTGATCTCATGTATCATCTTCTTAGAGATGATCTATGCTCTTATCTAGATAAGTCAAAGTGTTGACTTTTGTTGTAAATGTACTCTCTCTCTCTCTCTCTCTCTCTCTCTCTCTCTCTCTCTCTCTACTGAACTATTGAAGAGCATATAAGAAAAATTGATCAAGGGTTTCCCCACATTATGGCTTGTCCCTGGCTAGCACCACATCTTGTGTCCTCTTGTATTGGCTTGAATTCTATGATTTATGTTTATGTTCTATTTGCAGTTTACTTTAACGTTGATGTGATTACTAATCTAGAAAAGATATTGAGCTAACTATGAAAATCGAAATAAATTTCTCTAAGCATAGAACATACCTAAACTTAACAGGAGGTGAAGGTAGAACCTTGTGGTTGGAACTGGAACCTTATGTTAGGATGTTTAGACAATTATGGATTAATTAAGATCGACTTGGTATAATGTGTTTTTAGGTAAAAGCTTGTTTCTTTAGTATGAATTAGTTGCATTGTAATCTGATGGTCATGATATGGTCTAGACATAGAGTGATCTAATGGCTCATATTTTCCTCAATACTAATAATTATTAATCAATGGCTTAACATCTAATTGGTCCATGATCCCTATTTAAAGAGCATGAAGGGTCAGATTGTCAGAAACTCTTTTACGTACAATTTTTTTTTGCAATAATAAAATTGCCTCAAGTGGCCACTTTGGTTGGGGTTGCGGATTGTTTAACTCTTAGAGGATTTTTACCATGTATAAATATTGGTGTTATAATCTTTGATCTAGTTATATGAGTGGTTACCTAAGGTGTTCATTCAATATATGCTATCAAATTCCATTTGAAGAGCTACTCCAATTATTAATCGAGATATTTAACTTGTGTTGTTGCATTCCATGAGTTTTTGGCTTGATAAAACTATTTCATTAAATCTAGAGCATTTCTTTAAGTTAGAAACACTTTACATTTCACTTGGAAGGTTTTTTGTTTACTAGATATATGGCTTTTTTGTCAAATCTAAAGGTATATAGTTGGAATACACTCTCTTTAAAAAAAAATATAAGTGTTAGTATTTCAATTTTATATTTTTTTATTCCTAACTTACTACTTTTCCAATATGCATAGTCTTTGTCGTGCTTTCTATGCAATCTCATCAAAATTAGAAAATAGAGTGGAGAATGTTCTCTTCTATACATATGCTTTTTTTCATGCACTCTATTCAATATCAACAAATTAGAAACAAATAGAAAACGTGCATTCTCTAGGTAAGTGGACCAAGGTCTAACCCCATTATTGCTAAGGTTTGGAAAATTTGTTTTTTGTTTTTTTATTTTTTATTTTTATGCATGTGGTTGTGTTGAAAGTTTTTTGCAAGCAAAAATAAGGATTTTGGGGGCTAAACATACACAATGAGATGAGAAGTAAAAGAAACATGAAGTCCATATTTTTCTTTATTAAAAAACATAAATATTTTGCATTAGCTCACTTTGGCTGGAATTTACTTTATTTATAAGGTTTTGTATTCAAGTGTTTCATTTTTTTGAAGTTATTGGTTGAAAAAAGGTACGCAATTTTAAGTTGTTTCATAGCTTTATTTTAAAATATATTTCACTTTAAGTTATTAAAGTGAAGCATAATAAAGTAACTTTAATATCATTTTTTAAATTACAATTTGCATACAACTTTATTTTATAAAGTAACTTTATTATAAAAGTGGTTATCACTTATTCTATAAAAGTGTTAGAAAATTATTGTCACTGATGTTAAAGGAGGTATTATTAGTAAGTTATTGCTCCATCCTTGACCTTAGCTAAACAATAACTTACTATTTGTTGGTATTATTAGTAAGTTATTGCTTAGCTAAGGTCAAGGATGGAGCATATACTTTGGAGGCATTTTAGCTACATAGGATCAACCCAAATGTTCCTACGAAGTGCTTAGTTAGATATCCATAAGAAATACCTTTCCAATGGTATATGGAACTTTGCAAAACACCTAAGGGATCGAAAGTTATGGCAGCTTAAAGTTTGCCAGGGTTCCACTTGGACCCGACAATGCAACATACCAGCCACGTGGCATAGGTGACATCATCATGACGTTAGCATGGAGATGACCTTAGATAGCTAAGGGCACAGTTCTACAATGGACAAGGTTCATGATTCTACAATCGATAGGGTTCTAGAAATTTGGAATCTCTAAACTGCAGTCCATATACCATAATTGGAATTAAAATAGATTGATAAATTGCAAAACATAAAAAGATAGAATGTTATTTTAACAGAGAACATGATGTTTACATGTGAATCAATAAAAATAATAATATTATTGTTAACAATGAGAGAACACAAAGTTTAAAGAAACTAGAATAAAATATGGACAACAATTAAACCCAAAATAGAAATTAAACAAGTTGTTAAACTGTAATCAATACAAAGTACATGAATAGAATGAAGTATTATTCCAATGGAGTTAAACTAAAAAATAAATCTTGAAATTAAAATAAAGTGAGCAATCTATTCAAGTTAAAGAAAAGATGAAGATTAAATTAAATGTTTGATCAAAGAACACAAAGAAGTTATCACGAAGACAATTGTTAAGAGAAAGAAAAGCTAGAATTAAAACATAATGAAGAAGTCATAGTGTATTTCAAAACAAATTGTAGAGAATGGAAAAAAAATATGTTCACATGCAAACTATGAATAAATTTTCTAACTGATAGAACAACAAGAGAACAAAGATATTAAAGAAAGAAAACAATGATTATTTTAAAAATATAGTTAAAGCTAAACTAACTATTAATACTAAAATTGATAACTCTAAAATCTTTATAAGTAACAACTTAATATGAGCAGACACATAAGTTGTTGATTTTTGAGTAGCTTGGGAGGTAATTGAAGCCCTAGGGTTCGAGGATTGGAGGGAAAAGTGCCACAAGAGTCACTTGTGGGCTTGGAACCCAAGTATGGGGTTTTGCACCCATCATGATTTAGGGAATTTCCACGAGTACATTTCTACATGTGATGGCATGAAATGATAGAGGGCGGAAAGGAGAATCCAATGCTTTAGAATCATTGAATTCTGACTTGTAGAAGTGGAGATATGAATTTTTGAACTTATTAAATGGGTTTGCACATGAAGTGTCAAGGTGGGCCTAAGGTCATTTAGGCATGTGACAATTGTTCAAGCCCTTAGATGACGTTTTGGGAGCCCTTGTTTATGTGTATATATACAAGGTGATGTGAGGAATTATCCTCATCCATCTGTGCAACACACAACAAGTGACGGGCTCGTAGAAGGGAGAAGTAACTCTATTTTTGGCTGCAGAAGTGAAGAACATACCAACGAAGTTTCAAGGACTGTTTCTAGGGAATTTTGAGGAGGTCAAAGTGCAAGAAAGAGGGTAAAGGTTGTTGATTTGGGGTAGCATCGGATGTGATCTAGCCAAAAAAATTGGTGGAGAGGCTAAGGCACATGAGATCTCCAATACCCAGAAAGGGTTTGGGTAGATTCTAAAGAGTTTGGGAGATATTAAAATAATTAATATTTTTAATGGAGTCCCTAAGTCTAAACTTAGGGAAAATAAAATATTAATGTGAATTAATATAAAACTGTGTTAGAATGGTCCAAAATTCATGGATCAAGCCAGATCTAATCTTATTCATTGATTAGGGACTTAATCTCAGTCATTGATTTGTCAATGAGAAAAGTATAAGAGGAGGTTTGAGGGTCACTTGGAGAACACACCAAGAGATCAAGATTTTGACTTTTTGGGGCTAGGTTTGCTCAGAAAGTTGAGAGAGTAATCATAGTTGTAGCTGAGGGGCAGCGAACACAAAAGCAGAGAGGCACAGATAACACAGGAGGATTAGCGTAGTAGCCATAGAGAGGGATGCAGAAGCAACCAAGGGTTCACGCAGAGCCAGCCAGGGCTTACGTAGAGCCAGCCAGGGCTCACACATAGCCAGTCAGGAGCTACGCAGTGCCTTAGAGGGCCAGCATGGGTGATGCAGAGAGCCATAGGACTGACTTAGTGCCTCTAGAGGTTGACGCAGGTTAAGCTAGAGTGACGTTGGGCTAATGCTAGGCTAGAGAGAGGCTGATACAGCCCTTAGACGCTGACACTAGGGTTTCATGGGGCAGATTGGAGCTGTGGAGTTGCCAGAGTGTTTATCCGGGGTTTAAGCCAGAATATCTGCTTCCGAGTAGAGAGGTATTATTTCCGAGATTTTTCTCTATTAGGTGAGAAGGATATGGAACCCAGATTGTATTCTGAAACTGCTTAATAACTCAGACCCTCAGATAGCAGCACCGATTTTCCCACATTGGGTTTTTCGGGGACATTAGTCCAAAAACAATGGTGTCACTTGTGTGCTTGTTTCTATTTCCTTCAGTTGATGACCTGTAATGTGTTGAGCATGTACTTGCATTTATTTACAGTATTTACATGGTAAATAACTTGTTAATTAACAAATCAACTAGGTAGGAATAAATAAGTAAAGTGCATGAATGGTTTCTAATGTGTCAGACTTAGAAATTCCAATATGCTATCAGAGTGTGGTTGTAGATCATAGGAGAACTGAGGACATCAGTCAAGCAGAGCAACAACAGTGGAAAAGATTTGTCTCGAGTGACAAAAGCCGTTCCTAGCAGAGTAGCAGCAAGGAAGGGGTGACGCAGTACCTGCGTCATCAAGGGTGAGCCAAGAAGAGGCTACGCAGAGGCTGAGGGAGGCAAAGACAGGTTCACACAGAGCCACGCAGAGGTCAGGAGTGCTGACGCAGTTGGATGAGGAAGTTGATTTGCTGGTGCCAGGATTGCGCAGAGCCTAGGAGCTCTAACCTTCAGTTTGTTGGGGTTTAGGAGGATGTGGGAAAGTTATAGAGTGGAGCTGGTGGGGTACTATAGTCAGAACAATACCAAATAGGGCAAGGCCAAGGAGGAGGGAGTTGCTACCGAGGGTTTCTATCCAAGAAATCTAGATCAGTGGTGCAGCTGCGCAAATGATCATAGTGGGGGCATCTTGACATTGGCAGAATGGTTTCCAGGAAGGAAATCAAGGCTCAGAGGGAGTCACACCGAGAAATTCCAGGAGGGAAGTAGAGGAGTAGAGAATGGCACTACATGGAGTAAGAGACCAGGATAGAATGGAAAGAGCCTCAAACTTCGTAGTCTAGAAGGCCAAAATCTTATATGTACTTGATAGAAATTGTGTCAAACACTTCGCCTTGAAGACGATAGCGGTCCCATTTGACCCAGCTGATAACGGCATGTATGAGGATGCAATGGTGAGGGTTAAGAGTATCATCATTGATAGGGTCAAGGATCATATAGTACCACATATTGCTGAGAAGAACACGACACAAGACATGTGGGAGGCCCTGACCAAGTTGTATCAACATACTTCCATGCAGAGGAAGGTACTACTAGAAAATCAGTTGTGATCATACCAGATGCAGAAAGGAGAATATATCGACCCATTCCTCGGTCAATTGAAGGAGATTCGGGATCAACTGACTTCCATAGGGGCAACGCCAAATCCAGAATTGATGGTGAGAACAACCCTGAATGCAGTCTCATAATACCGGGAGGCATTTGTCCAGAGCATACTGAGCAAGGCAACCATTCCAGATTGGGAGGAAATGTGGGATTCTCTTCGCTAAGAAGAGATCAAAAGGTTGAGCAAGGCAGGAAGCAGCGACAAGGGGATCAGAATCAAGAAGGAGGAGCAGGAGGAAGCTGCCCTAGCATATGAGGGAAAGCAGGAGAAATGGAAGAATAAGGACCTCTCCAAGGTCAAATGATTCCATTGTGGTGAGTTGGGTCATTATGCGACCTAGTGTCCAAGGAAGAAGAGTAAGGGAGAGGCCTTCGTGACCAAGGCAGCGCCAACAAGGGCAGAGAAGGAAGTGGAGATAGACGATGACTGTGCCATGAGTGCACACACACCACTTGAGCAGAAGTGGGGAGACATCAAGCTATAGTCAGATGGACTACAGGCGATGAGGGGCAAGATCCTTGAGGTACTCAACCTCTCAAATTATACCTAGCTACAGGAGCCTCGAAGAGGAGTAGCAGTGCTGGTGGATGTCAGTAGAGATGGATGTGGATGGAGCGAGAGAGGGAGCTACAGTGCAGGGTTCCCAGGACAGTGTGAGGCAGTAGTGCGAGAAGCACGGGAGTGTTGCACCAGTGCAAGATGGCACAGGGAGGTGTGCAACGGTGCGAGATGCACAAAGTTGTTGCAGCAACGCAGAGGTCAGAGAGGGAGCACCTGTCAGTGGCAGAGGGAGCTTCAACATCAAGAGTGTTTCTAGCCTAACAAAGATGTCAGGGTTGGGAGATAAATTACTTACTTATTAGTAACTAGGTTACAGTGCAGCAGTTAGTAGTGGTAGTGCTATGGGTAGCACGATGCAACATGAAGAGAGGGGTTGTAGTGTAGATGTAGCAGTAGCAGTGGCAGGGCCATGGGAAGCAACATGGATGTAGAGGGAGTTGCAGTATAGATGCAGTAGTGGCAGTGGTAGGGCCATGGGTAGTACATGATGCAGTAGTGAAAAGGATGTTGGGCAGCAGGCCTAGCACAAGCACAATTATTGATGCCGGATGATCAGAGTGATGCTCAGTGAAGAGTATTACTAGAGCACAGTCCTCATGAAGAGGAAGTGTTGATTTGGGGTAGCATTAGATGTGCTCTAGCCACGAAAATTGGTCTAGAGGCTAAGGAAAATGAGATCTCCAATACCCAGAAAGGGTTTTGGCAGATTCTAAACAGCTTGGGAGATATTAAAATAATTAATATTTTTAATGGAGTCCCTAAGTCTAAACTTAGGGAAAATAAAATATTAATGTGAATTAATATAAAACTGTGTTAGAATGGTCCAAAAGTCATGGATCAAGCCAGATGTAATCTTAGCCGTTGATTAGGGACTTAATCTCGACCATTGATTTGTCAACGAGAAAAGTATAAGAGGAGGTTTGAGGGTCACTTGGAGAACACACCAAGAGATCAAGATTTCGAATTTCTAGGGCTGGGTTTGCTGAGAAAGTTGAGAGAGTGATCAGAGTTGCAGCTGAGGGGTAGTGAAAATAGAAGCATAAAGGCAGATATAACACTGGGATGATCAGCGTAGTAGCCATAGAGAGGGATGTAGAAGCAGCCAAGGGTTCACGCAGAGGCAGCCAGGGCTCACGCAAAGGAAGCGAGGAGTTGCTCAGTGCTTAAGAGGGCCATCGTGGGTGGCACAGAGGGCTGACACAATGCCTATAGAGGCTAATGCAGGCCAATCCAGAGTGACGCTGGGCTAACGCTAGGCCAGAGAGAGGCTGACATTGGGGTTTCATGGGGAAAATTGGAGCTATGGAGCTGCCAGATTGTTTATCAGGGTTTTAGATAGAATATTTTCTTTCGAGTAGAGAGGTACTACTGCCGAGATTTTTCTTTGTTGGTTGAGTCGGATTTGGCACCCAGATTGTATTCTGAAACTGCTTAATAAATCAAACCCTTAGATAGTTGCACTGCTTTTCCCACATTGGGTTTTTCTAGGGACATTAGTCCAAAAACAACGGTGTCACTTGTGTGCTTGTTTCTATTTCCTTCAGTTGATGATCTGTAATGTGTTGAGCATGTACTTGTATTTATTTCTAGTATTTACATGGTAAATAACTTGTTAATTAACAAAACAAGTAGGTAGGAATAAATCAGTAAAGTGCATGAAGGGTTTCTAACATGCCAAACTTAGAAATTTCAATAGAGGGCTTGTTCTTAAAGGCCAAAGCAGAGGAGTGGAAGTCTAGGCCATTTGAGGGCTAAGTAGAGGGAAGGCAAGCCCTAAACAAGGCTGTTGCAAGCCTATGGTGCCTTGTTGTAGGAGGCTGCAAGAAATATAGGGCATTGCGAGGTTGTTGGTGAGGGCTAAACTGACCAAAATTATAGCAAGAAGGGTTAGCCTCCTAATAAAGATAATTCACACTCTCAAACAACAAAACTATACAAAATTGAAGGCTAGATATGAGACTATAATGATGCCCTAACCAAGCCTAGGTGGAAGCATAGGAGTGGACCTCAAACAGTGAGATGGAGATGTGTTGTTGAGGTGTTGGATCCTTGCTTTTGGGTCAGATTTGGATCAGAGTGTTAGGAATCCCATGGCAGCCAATTTGGAGGCTTGATTGGGTGATCATAAGCCTTCATCAGTGGATATATTGCAGTGTAGAATTGGGTGCCATTGATCTGGTGGAGGGTATTGATTTCTGTAGCATTGATTGTGGTCTAGCCTCGAGGTTTTGCATAGAGGCTAAGACACATGTATTCTCCAATACCCATAACTGTTTGGGAAAATTCCACCTAGAGATGATTTAATTAAAATAATTAATCATTTTTAATGTATTCCTAAGTCTAAACTTAGGAAATGTGATTAATCAAAGGGTATTAATTAAATCTGGTGTGAATCTTCTAGAAGAAGATGAGGATCAACTCCTAGTTAATATTAGCCTTTGATTACGTTTTAATCTTGGTCATTGGTGCTCCAACAAGAGATTATAAGAAGGAGCTTGATGGGCACTTGGAGAACACACTGGAAACACCAAAATAGTGAGATCAAGAGATCGAATTTCTCAAGAGTAGTAGCGTTAATTTGCCAAAGAGAGATCGAGTGATCTTGTAGTGAGGGGCAAGGATAGTAGACCAGAGGAGAGTTTTTTCTAGATATGGAGAGTGCATGACAGAGAAGGCATAGAAAGCTTTAGAGGGAGTCTGAAATTTGTTGGGAGAGTTGAAATCTAGTGCCAAAAGCCAGGGTGTGAGACTGGAGGGCTAGAAAGTCGAAGTTCCAGAGGCAAATCGACCATTGAGAAAGGTGATGTAGAGCTTAGAGACTATAACACATATCTATGTAGGCTAATGCAGAGGTAGCGTGAGGCTAGCCATCTAGAGCCTAGATCAGATTTGGATCACCAGTGATAGTGTGATATTTTTCTCACTACATCTTTGACAGTTTATTTTGTGTATCAGATTTCCAGTTTGGGCATCTAGAGATTTGTACTCAGAAACTACTGCATAATAATAAAACCCTCAGCTACTGCACCGGTTTTCCCACATTGGGTTTTTTTGGGGATGTTTGTCCAAAAATAATGGTGTAATTGTGTCTCGAATGCAGTATTTAGTTTTCACAATATTTTATTTTGTGTAGGCTATAGTGTATGTATTTCGAGATTTGTCATTAAAAAATGCAGGTAATTTGTTTAAATAAATTTAACAAATAGGAGAAATATCTTCAGTTTGTTGCAGCAGGAATTGGGTCACTGATTTTTCACATGATATCAGAGCATAGATCGTAAGAAGAAAGGCTTAGTTGCAGGCGGAAGAGGGAGTTTGAAAACACTACATAGGCAACATTTCGAAACCCCATAGTGGCAACACATTCCATTGGCTAGGAGGGCTAATTTTCATGAAAATTTCTTCTCTTGATGAGTCGACAGAGAGTAGATTTTCCGAATCGAAGATTCGTAGAGGCAGAGGGAACAACACAATAGTTTCCATGTAGAGTATGTTGGGTTGTGTTATATTCTTTCCACGACTAGTCCACGTAGTTAACCAGGGGGTTAGAGGGGGGGCGAAGCCCCCCTTTGTTGTGTTGATTGTGTAGCGGGGGGTCATAAGGGGTTTGAGGCATACCTGTAAAATTTTTTGGTTTTGGACCCTATGTTAGGATGGCCGGACCCACCTATGGTTTTGTGCATGATTTTTGCACATGTTTTTGGACGCAATGGTTTTCGGTTGATGGTATTGGATGCGATGGTTTTCAGTCGATGGTGTTGGATGCTTCAGCGTGTATAAGTATGTATTATAAGATTGAAAGGAACATAATGAAAAATCAAGCTGGTAGTCCCAGTTTTCGGATCCAGGGGAAATCTCTGTGTATATGTGTTTTATGTGTTATGCTCTCGCATTGTTTATTTTCTGTGTTTTAGAATTCGTATGCATGTAATTTATGTACGGGGTTAAAACTTACATTTGGTATCAGAGCAGTTTTGGCTTCAAGGGGACACCTTTGTTGCTGAGGGGTTTCGCTTGGGCCTGTGGTAGACTTTGTTCAGTGGGAGATCTGCGAGATCAATTTTGGTGGTGAAAGAAGATGGTGAGCAGTGGAAAGATAGAGATCGAGAAATATAATGGTCAGAATTTTGAGTTGTGGAAATTCAAGATGGAGGATCTGTTGGTGGATAAAGATTAGTGGATCGTGGTAGATCCGGGTACTAAACCAACGGGAGTGTCCGATGAAGAATGGAAGAAGTTGGATCGGAAGGCAAAGAGCACAATATGATTGTGTGTCTCAGATTTAGTATTTCTGAATGTATTAGGGGAAGCTATGACGAAGGCTCTGTGGGACAATTTAGGGACTTTGTACCAATCTAAGTCTCTGGTGAATAAAGTGTTCCTGTGGAAAAAGCTGTATAACTTGAGGATGAAAGATGGAGACTTGGTGACAGAGCATCTGAACCCATTCAATATTGTGGTAAGTCAGTTAGCATCTGTTGATATTAAAATTTCAGATGAAGATAAGTGCATTAGTTTGTTGTGTTCTCTACTAGATTCGTGGGATAGTCTAGTTATTGCAATAGGTAACAATGCAATTGCCTTGCAGTTTGATGAAATAGTCTCATCCTTGCTGACAGAGGAGATGAGATGGAAAAATATGGAGAGCCAGAATGGTGATGCCTTGTCTATACGAGGACGGTACCAGAACAGAAACAAAAATAAGTCATCTAGTGGGAGATCTAAATCTAGAGGGAGATCTAAATCTCCAGGAAAACCTGTAAAGGTGGTGTGCTGGAAATGTAGAAAGGAAGGGCACTACAAAAGGGACTGTAAATCTAAAGCTCATGATAAAGGAAAGGGATCTGATGATGCTTCTTCTGTAGAGGCGAAAACCACCTCAGTTGAAGGTGGCGATGTGTACTTGGCTTCTTCAAGTACACATGTAGATCATGAGGTATGGTTGATTGACTCAGGTGCATCCTTTCACTTCACTCCCCATAGAGTGTGGTTCTACGAGTATGAGAAATATGATGGTGGTGATGTCTTCTTAGGGGATGATAGGTAGGCTAGAATCATTGGTTGAGGAAAAGTAAAGTTGAAGTTGCAAGGTGGAAGGGTTAGAACACTTCCGGGCATTCTGCATATTCCTGCATTGGCCAGAAATCTAATTTCTGTAAGCAAGTTGGATGATGCAGGTGTAAAGACAATGTTCGAGAAGGATACCTGCAAGATGGTTCGAGGAGCACTGGTATTGATGCGGGGAGTTCGGATTGGAACTCTGTACAAGCTGCAAGGTAGCACTGTTGTTGACGGGTGCAATAGTTCTATGGTTACTGAAAATGGAGCAGAAAATCTAGTGGTCTTTGGAGAGAAGACCATGTTGTGGCATCAAAGGCTTGGACATATTGGAGAGAAGGGCCTTCGATACTTCATGGTAAAGGTATGGTAGAAGGTATGAGTAATAGATCTCTAGATTTTGATTTCTGTGAAAATTGTGTATATGGGAAGCAGAATCGGGTGAGTTTCCCCTCTGGTGGTAAGAGGACGAAACAAATATTAGATCTTGTGCACAGTGATGTGTTGGACCTGTGAAAGTTCCATCACTGGGTAATTCTGTGTA
>APFE030306235.1:24509-36659 GCA_000404065.3 Pinus taeda
CCCCGGAAAATTTTGGTATTGGACCCTATGTTAGGATGGGCGGATCCACCTATGGTTTGTGCATGATTTTCGCACATGTTTTTGGACGCAATGGTTTTCGGTCCATGGTATTGGACGCGATGGTTTTCGGTCCATGGTATTGGATGCTTTGGCATGTATAAATATGTATTACAACATTGAAAGGAACATAATGAGAAATCAAGCTGGTAGTCCCGATTTTGGGATCCAGGGGAAATCTCTGTGTATATGTGTTTTATGTGTTATGCTCTCACATTGTTTATTTTCTGTGTTTTAGAATTCATATGCAGGTAATTTCTGTACGGAGTTAAAAACTACAAAGAAGATCTTCATTTGGGACACAATTATTTTGTAGCAGTTACTGGAAGAATAGCATCAGACGGAGAGGAGAGCACATACTGAGGGAATTATTTCCTTAGGGGACTTCTAGCCAAGAAGTTCAAACTTTCCCAACAAAGAAGAAATAACTATGTGCATGAGTTCTCACTCCAGAAGGGAGCGTGAATAGCTAGGAAGCAGCTGTGCATAGGAGAAGAGGAAGAATTCAACTTTCTATCAAAGAGATGGCACCAACTGGGTTGAGAGATCAATATCGGTTGAATGGAGCCTCCAACGGTGTGATCTAGAAGGCTATAATTTCATTCCTTCTAAATGAGCATGATCTCAAAACTTATGTCGATAGTTTAGTAGTTGTGCCCATAGATGTAGATTTGCTCAAGAAGTACGAAAAGAAGATGGAAAGAGCTAAGATTTTTATTCTTGATGGGGTTCAAGATCATGTGGTATCTCACATAGCTGGCAAAGATAATGCTCGACAGATGTGGGAGGCACTAGCTATGCTATACGAAGGATCTTACCAGTAGTGGATGATGTATCTTGAGGAGAAGCTGAGATGCACAAGGAGTGTGTAGACCCATTCATTACTAGGCTTCAGGATGTCTGGGATCAACTGGCTTCAGTAGGATCAATTCCCCAACCTACAGATTTTGTACGATTAGCATCGAACAATGTTTTCCAAGATTGGCAAGTTTTTGTCGAGAGTGTCCCAGGCAGAGAAAAAAAGCTAGAATGGGAACGTGTGTGGGTTTATCTGCAATAGGAGGAGATGAGGTGTGATCTAGTGAAGGCCACCATTAGTGGCAGTAGAAGCAGGGGGATAAAACAAGTGAAGGAAGAGGAGGACGTGGCCCTTGCATCAAAGGGGCAGAAGGAGCAACACAGAAGAAAGAAGGACATTTCAAAGATCAAGTGCTTTAGGTGTGGTGAGCTAGGTCACTGCAACACTCAGTATCCTCCCAAAAAGAAGGACAAAGAGGAGAAGTAGGATCAGTAGGCTGCATCTGCTCAGATCAACAGGTTGTCCTCCAGATTAGAGGAAGAGTTTTCCATGATCGCTGAGATGCCTCCAGGGGTGAGGTGGGGTGATCTGGAGTTGTAGCCCCAAAGAGCTACAAAATGGACAAGATTATTGAGGAGGTCCAGCTCATGAATCTCTACCTTGCTACGGGAGCCCAAGACATGCAGTAGTAGGATGGATTAGTGGCAGTTGGTGCAGTCAGGTGTCAGAGTGACAAATGTAATAGCTAGTAGCAGGTTAGATGTTGGGCAATAAAGTGTAGAGTTAATAGCAGTGCAGTTGGCACAATGCAGAGTAAAAAACAATGTATAGGCTTCAATGATAGTGTAGAGGATAGCAGAAGTCAGAACTCAGGTGACAGATGCATCACACTTACCACAATTAGTTTAGTATTTTGGATGATTTTTTGTTGCAGTTGTTGCAATTGGAGTAACAACAGATGGAGAAGATTACAGTGTAGATGCAGTGTTGGCAGCAATTCAGTTGGGCCAGCCATAGCATAGATGCAATAGCTTGAGTTTTGCAGTGGTTGGTGGTCAGAAACATTTAGACATCAATAGTGCAGCTAGAGATGATGCAGAGATAGAGTGATGCTTCAGTGGGTTGCAGCACTAGAGCACATTCCTCGCTAAGAGGGAGTGTTGATTTCTATAGCATTGGTTGTGCTATAGCCTCGAGATTTTGCAGAGAGGCTAAGACACATGTATTTTCCAATACCCAGAAATTGTTTGGTAAACTTCCACCTAGAGATGGTTTAATTAAAATAATTAATAATTTGTAATGTATTCCCAAGTCTGAACTTAGGCAATGTGATTAATTAAAGGGAATTAATTAAATATGGTGTGAATCTTCTAGAAGAAGACAAGGATCAACTCTCAGTTAATATTAGCCTTTGATAATGTTTTAATCTTGGTTGTTGGTGCTCCAATGAGATATTATAAGAAGGAGCTTGATGGGCACTTGGAGAACACACTGGAGACACCAAGATTGTGAGGTCAAGAGATCGAATTTTTCAAGATTAGCAGCATTGAGTTTCTGGAGAGAGATCGAGTGATATTATTGCAGTGGGGGGTAGGGATAGTAGAACGAAGGAGAGTTTTTTTCTAGATCCAGAGAGTGCAAGGCAGAGAAATCATATAGAGATTTAAAGAGGCAGCGCAGAGCTTCAGAGGGAGTCTAAAATTTTGCTGGGAGAGTAGAAATCTAGTGCCAGAAGCCGGGGTGTGAGACCGGATGGCCAGAGTGTCGAAGTTCAAGATGAAAATCAACAAAGAGAAGGGTGACGTAGAGCCTACAGACTGTGACATAGATATACGTAGGTTGACGTAGAGGCTGTGTAATGGCAGCGTGGGACTAGCCATATAAAACCCGGATCAGATTCAGATCGCCAGTGACAATGTGCAATTTTTCTCACTACCTCTTTGCCAGTTTATTCTCTATAATAGATTGCTAGTTTGGGAATCTAAAGATTTGTACTAAAAAACTACTGCATAATAATAAAATCCTCAGCTACTGCACCAATTTTCCCACATTGGTTTTTCTAGGAACGTTTGTCCAAAAATAAAGGTGTAATTGTGTGTGTGTTTATTTATCTCTAGTGTAGTATTTAGTTTCCATAATATTTTATTTTGTGTGGGTTGCAATGTATGTATTTTGATATTTTTCATAGAAAACTACAAGTAATCTAACAAATAGGAGAAATATTATCAGTTTGCTACATTAGGAATCAGGTCATTCATTTTTCACAGAGGGTAGTGTTTTGGCTACCCAAAATAGCCCTAGACGAGCTATCTTGAAGTGACGAAGAGGAGATGAAGGTTGGGTGAAGATTGGAGCTGAAGTGCAGTACCTTGATGGACTAAGGTTACTGCTAGCCTAGCAGATTGGAGCTTGGGATTAGGCCTACCTAGAGAGAAAATTGGATCAGCCCGTGTACATGCTACAGAAGTGACTTGCAACAATGTTAGGTGGTAGCCCTCCTGGAGTCTTGATGTGTTGTCCTTCGAAGGACTAAGGGGCAGCTAGTGAGCAATATGAAAGAGAAGGACCGACAAGTCAAGATGTGACATAAAGTTTGCACAATGAAGTTTGTCATTGTACCTTGTATACCATAAACTATTGTATTATTCATATTGGCTTAATATAACGAAGATTGGGCTATACATTATTGTACAATTTTGTTAAAAACTGTGTATACTTATGCATATGTGATTTATTGCGTTATATTTTCCACTGTGATAAGTAGTTCTTGTTGAGATTCTTGGTTGGGTAGTGTCAGATATTTTAAGATTCTAACCTAGACCCAAGATCGTGGAAATTCAACACAAGCAAGACTGTAGAGAATGAATTGGTAATCAAACGTGTTTTATGAATTGATATGGGTGATTGAGTGAGAAGAATAAATAATTTATGTAGGCAGATAATCCATTCAGTGTTGAAAGAGATGAAGCAATATTAGTATGAGTAAGAGTTGATCTGAGTTTGAAAATGAATGAAAGAGGGATATGTGAAGTTCATTAGGTTGGTGTTTGCACACAAGGGAGTCAGTGCTTCCTTAAGGTGGGTGCTTTAGAAACAAAAAAGGGAGTTGGTGCTTCCTTCTAGTTGGTGCCAACAAAACAAATAAGGGGTTAGTGATCCTTTCAGTTGGTTTTGATAAATTAGGGAGTGGTTTCTTCCTTCTGGTTGGTGCCAAAAATCATATTGTAATAAGAAGTTTAAGCTTCCTTTGCAAAAGAAATCAACAAGAATATTAATCGTACATCTAATGTCTTATATGTTGCAATATGAGTATGCTAAATTACAGTGTTGTTGTATGATTCACGTGTTGATTTATGATGTTGATTACAAAATTATTACTAAATAAATTGGGAATAGTTGTTTAATTTGGTCATAACACTGATTCCCCATCCCTCCCCACTCTCAATGTTATCCTGGTTTCTAACAAAAGGTGGTGTTGTAGTGGCTATAACCGCCCTCCAAAATTTTTCCTTAGCTTCTTTTTGGAGCCTCCCTACCAACCTTTCACAACAGCATGTCTTGCTTCGTCAAGTACACAATATTTAGTGATTTTATTGCAGAATGATAGCCTGTCCATAAAAGCTTGTTGCATTCCCCTCACAGGTTTTTCTTTCGGAGTTGGTCTAGCTGTAGGCTGAGAAACTTCCTCAAGAAATTGCGCAATTCTGAAGGGCAACCAGCCTTCCCTCCAGAAATTGTGCAATTTTGTCTGGCAGCCTGCTGGGCTCTAGAATTTCACAAATATGCCAATCAAGCTTCACTGAGAAAATTGCGCAATTCTTCCTAGCAGGGTTGCTCAGCCTAGGAATTGTGTAATCTTGGGCAGCAGTCAGCTACTCTGCCTAGAAATTGCGCAAATCTCCTAGGCAACCAACCCAAATCCCTCCCAAAAATGCACATTTTCTCCTAGCAGTTGAGCAGGCTCTTGCATGTGCAGTTGGGTTGACCGGTTCCCTCTAGGACCAAGCACAACTTATTTGCATGCATGGGTTGCTCCTCCCAAGGAAACATGCAAAGGAATCCATTGATTCAGGGATCTATTTTTAGCAGCTAGAGGTTACATGCAATGATCATCTTAGAAACCTCCTACCAAGCGTCTCTTTTCCAATATTTGCAGCATGCGCTTCACAACCTCAATCTTATCAAAAATCATCAACTGGATGCTGCAGAGCTCATTCCTCACATTGACCTTGCAGCTTTGGCATCCCACATTGCATCTAGGAGTCGCCAACATAATCAACTCAATTATCTTGGGGTAAGCTTGTTGTTCATGACTTACATTGTGTTTGGATCGCTTTTTGTGTTTCACTTTGTGTGAGTGCTATCTGCTCGATTTCAGTGAGCACTTGCTGTCATTTACATGCATACTAGATTGTACTATCACTGTTTCAGTTTTTGTTTGCATCTCACTATTTTCACATGCATGGAACTATTTTTGTACCGACGGTTGTCGTTGTGGTGACTCGTTTCACACACTTGCATGATTTTCCATTTCCTAAGTCCTACACTTGTTGTTTGCATGAATGATCATTCACTCTTGTTTTCACTCATCTCCTCATGCATTCATACTTCTCATATTTTCAATCACCCGTCGATCAGACTGGGCTTCCTTGGCCCGAACCATGCCTTAACCGGCTAGCACTGCACATTTCTAGAAGCAAGGGCTCTTCCTTCCCTCTAAAAATTGCACAAATCTAGCCATACACTGACCTCCAAGCATGCATTACGCAATTCTCGAAGGCAGTGTCATGTTGCCCCGAGGAATTGCGCAATGCAGTTTGTTGGTTGCATGTCACTACTGACTGAAATTGTGCATTACACAATTTCATTCCTTAGTAGGTCAGGCTGGACTGTGCATTGCACAGTTCCAACAGTCAGTTAACCTCCTGAAAACCCAAACTATGTCTTGTGTAGTCTTGGCAGTCAGTCTCCCAACCTCCTGGCGGAAATTGCGCAACCTTCATGATCAGTCACACAGGTATGTTACAAGTAAGTTCTCAAGTTCATTTTGGTTTTCAATTGACAAATTACTTGCCATGAGTATTTCCATGTCTCCAGGTATCGTAGGTGTTCATCTGCCTCTCAGCAGCACAGGTACAATGGTTTCTAGGAGAGTAGATTCGAAGATACCGTTCAGATTATCCTTGGGGATGCAGTCAATCAAGTGCATATGAACTTGCCTACCCATGAAGACATCAACTTGTTCGTAGACAAGTACATCAAGATATGATGGAAACAACATCATAATAAGAAACACCATCAACAATAGCTAAACGAAGCATACCGGATGCAACAAACGCAAGAGGAAGGTTGTTGACAATGCAGAGGCAGAACAAAGTTGCAAGCTCAAGCAGATCCACTTGTGATGAAAGCAACTTTGGAGACTTAGACTATAAGGTGACAGTACGACATGAAGATCATGTGAAAATAGAGAATGGAATAGAGAAGGAGTTGCATGTGCTATAGCATCAACTCAAGGAAGAACAGGAGCTCTTGGAAACCTCTGGAAACATGCGGCTTGGAAGGGAACACACGAGAAAATATGTATTACAAACTAGAAGGCAGGTGAACCAATAATCCAAATTGATGGTTAAACCAACAACACATCTTAGTAATATTCATACATACATATACATAAAAAGTCTATACATACATGCGTAATAAAAAAACTACATATATCATTAGAGTAACCAAGATAACTGAAATACAATAACAACATATGCGTGAAACGTGTTGACTCTGTTATATTAAGAAGTGAAAGTTCCAATCATATAGTACAATCGTGATGAACAACTAGTCCTGATAATGGAATGTTACAGTCACTACCGCCTGCTCCTCCAAAGAGATGTGCTAGCTCTGCACTATGGAGAAGTCAAGGCTCATTACAATACACTCCTATCGGAAGCTTGGCTTCCCAAAAGTCTGTACAATGATTTATGAGGTTCTATAAATAACAAAGGGTGAGGCGACCCTTGATATCCCCCTTTGTGTCTCTTCACCTACCCTCATGAATCTTCACCTAGTACATGACTGTTACATTCAACTATCGACACTTGGACTTTCACTTTACAATATGTTACATACAATTTGCACATGTACCCATGTGAGATAAAATAGGCTTGAGCAAGCCATGCAAGCTATCACTAAGACTCCTCAACATCCTCATAATGATCAACGATGGCGAACTGATGCCAAGCTTGGTCATTTGTGATGGTGTCTGCGCACTCAATGGTGACATCCTACTGGAAGTGAACCCTTGACTTCATTGCATCTGGGTACACTGACGTGGCTCCTATATACAACTCATTTGATAACATGCACATCATTGTCTTGAGTGCAACAGGAGCAAAAACATATTGATGCATAGTGTCTGTGTTGATCTCCAGGTGTGTGTTGGTGACTATGCACATCAACTTGTTGACACACATGTTTATCTCTAGTCGAACTTGGTTGTTGTCTTTGCCTCAGTGAGTGTGCCAATGGGTGGGATCCAATGCATGCGCACAATGACATCCATGCTCCTAAACACCCTTGCATGCGATCGACATCACTGCTCACCTTGTTTGCTCCATGCCAGTTGTTGGATGGGTCTACAACCTGTATGGGCATAGTTTCATCAGTTTATGCATGTTGCACCTCCTACTGTACTTGTTCTTGCTGCAACTCTTTCTCTTGTCTGTGCAACTGTTGTTCTTCCTTGAGTTTTTGATTCAATACCTGTAACTCCTTATCCATTTCTCTCTTTTCCTTCACGCGATCCTCTTATCGTGTTGTCACCTCATAGCCTTAATCTCCAAAGTTGCTTTCATAACGAGTGGATCTTCTTTAAACTTGTAGCTATGCTCCGCCTCTATGCTCTCAACAAACTTCCTCTTGCATTTGCCGCACGCAGGTCTGCTACCTTCTGCTACTACTAATGGTGCTACTCGTTGTGATGTCACTGCCATTTCATCTTGATATCTTTGTCTATGAACAACTTGATGTCTTCATAGATAGGCAAGCTCATAGACACTTTCTCGACTGCATCCATAGTTGCACTCTCAATGATGTCGTTTGACTCTGCTCTCATGTAGGCCATTGTACCCATGTTTCTGAGAGGCAGATGAACACCTGTGATTCCTGTAGACATAGAAACACTCATGGAAAGAAATCTATCAGTTGAAAACCAAAACAAACTTGAGGACCAACTTGCAACATACCTATGTGTCTGATTGTGAAGATTGCACAATGTTCACAAGGAGGCTGGGAGACTAACAATCAAAACTATGCAAGGCACAGTCTAGATTGTGGGTAGGCTAATTAACTGTTGGAACTGTGCAATGCACATTCCAGCCTGGCCTACTAAGGACTAAAAATGTGCAATGCGCAATTTCAGTCAACAGTGACATGTAAACAAACAAACTGCATTGTGTAGTTTCTGGGGCCAGCAAGGCACTGCCTCCCAGAATTGTGCAATACAAGCCTGGAGGTTAGTGTTGGGCTAGATTTGTGCAATTTCTGGAGGGAAGGAAGAGCCCTCACTTCCAGAAATGCGCAATGCTAGCTGGGAAAAGCAAGGTCCGAGCCAAGGAAGTCTAGACCCACTAACGAGTGTCTCAAAACATGGCAAGTCTGAATGCATGGTGAAATTGAGTGTAAACATGAGTGAATGATCGTGCATGCAAACAATAAGTGTAAGATTCAGAAAATGAAAAACATGCATGTGTGTAAAGCGGGTCGCCACAATGGCGATCATCAATGTAAAAACAATGTCATGCATGCGACAACTGTGAGATGCAAACGAAAACTGAAATGGTGCTTCTACAAGATAACATCCATTAAAATGATAACAAGCTCTCATTGAAATCAAGAAGACAACACTTACACAAAGTGAAACAAAAAAAGTGACAAAAACGTAGCGCAAGACATGAGACACAGACTTACCCTGAAACAACTAAGCTGAAAGCGCCGAAGACTCCTGGATGAGATGTGGAATGTCAGAGATGCAAGATCAATGTGAGGAATGATATCTACAACATTTAGTACACAAGTTTTGATAAGATCGAAGTTATGACGTGCATGCCACAAATATAGGAAAAAGCGACACTTGGCAGGAGGTTTTTAAAACTATCTTTGCATGTAACCTCTAGTTGCTAAAGATAGATCCCTAAAAGCTAGGGATGTCTTTTGCATGCTACCTCTTTCTATTTCGAGAAAAATAAGCCCATGCATGAAAATAAGTTTTTCTCGGTCCCGGAGGGAACCAGTCAACCTGAAGGCACATGCATCGGTCTGTGAGCCAGGGATGAAAATTTGCATAGTTTCTGGGCTAAGTAGAGATGGCTGTCTGTCAGGTATTGCACAATTTCTGGGATGAGGAGGTCACTGCCTCCTAGAATTGTGCAATTTCGGGGCTGAGGCCTAATGCTGGGTCAGATTGCACAGTTTTCTAAAGGAGGACTGCTTGACTGTTCTATGCAATTCTAGAGCCCAACAGGTTGTCCAATTGATTTGTGCAATTTATGGAGGGAAGGATGGTTCCCCTCCAGAATTACACAATTTTCTGGGGAAGTCTCTCAACCAGCAAATAGTGTAAGTCTAGAATTACGACTTGCAGAAGGGAGACAAACAAGCTGACATGCACAGGTTGTCAGGCCACTAAAACTTAGCTAAAGCTTGTGTGCTTGACAGTGCAAGACATGTTGCTAAGTATGGTTGTTAGGGAGGCTCCAAAATGAAGCTAAGGCAAAATTTTGGAGGGTGATTGTAGCCGCTACAACATACTAGTACTAATTATTTCTCTTGAAAATATCATATGGAGGATGTACTAAAAAGTAGAGGATTGTACTAGATTATCTTAGAAAAAGAAAAAGGCCCCATTTATGTTGATAAGAAATGGGCTCTCGGATTAGGGTTCTCCACCTACCCATTTGTCTTCTTGAGTCTTGCATGAATCCACCATCCACTTGACATCCTCTCTCCATGGCCCGCCTATCCATGCACCTTCCATCCATTAATTCCTATCCTCCACTATGTCCTCACACACTTTTCCTTAACAAACTCTTGACCACCACCATGTATGAATTTATGCTACTTTCCATGCCAACATTTTGGAGTTTCCCTTCTTCCTCACTGGTCATTTAACTCCACACCCAAATTTGTGCCTGCTCTGATCCCTTGGCTTCTGCTACCCTTGTGCCTCCTACAAATTTCGTTTCCCTCCAACTCAAATCCATGATTCAAGAATGAGGTCGGGTTCACTAAGGTGGCCATAGACAGGGGTGTGGCCATCCACCCACAACCTTCGCAGTGGAAAAATAAATGGCCCTTTTTAACAACAACATCCCTACACACATTCATCGACAGGTTACAAGTCTAGAAGAAGAGGAGCTTCGTCAGATGGGGAATGTTCTTTGGGTGCTCCACAATTTCCTTTCCCACCACCTCTTGACTTAGGAATGAGAACACAATTGTGCTACTATAAGGATAAATGAAGCTAATGCCCACACTAGCCATATATGCTCTTCCATTTGTTGTCTCTCCCATGAAATTGGCATAACATTTCCATCAGAACTTCCCTCTTCATCCTTTGTTGGTCATTCATCCTCAATTTTGGTCCCTCCTAGATTCTCTTCACCATCCACCATTTACACTGGTGTTGGGAATAATTTTCCAGCTAATCGGCTGTTGGATGCCTCATTCCATCCCATGGATGTCCAACTGGCTATTGAGAGGTCCTCTCCCCATCCCTATGTTGTTTTATCATGGAAGAACCACATGAAGAAGGCCCTTCTGGCACCAGAAACGTTGAAGTTGTAGGTCCAACAAAGGGTGAACATGAAAAGTAGTCTGTCCACACTCCCTTCTGCTCACATGGTGCTAGCTCAACTTGACCAAATTGAATTTTATACTTGGTATGTTTTGTCTTTTGGTTTTTTCAAAATCAGATGTAAGAACAACAACAATTGCAGTCTCTCCAACAATTTGTCATCTCAGCTCTTTTGGTTCTTGATTTCTCCTCTCTTAATTGTAACAATGACACTAGACTTTCTCTCCCTGGGCAGGCTATCTCATTTCCCCTTCCTAGGGCAAATGAAATCCCTTATACATCATTCTGTGGTGCCTATTGAATGTGTCTCTGCATGCATATTTTCTTGTACTCTATGTATTCATTTTTTCTTAATATAATGTAAACCATTTTGCAAAAAAATAAAATCCAAATGGGATATCAATAATGCTGAAGTACAAGGATTAATCAGAATGTTTGTTTCTCCTTATTTAAGTTTTCATCTTGGAATATGACCTAATGAATCTTGGGACAAACAAACAAAATATTATTAGATCTCATCAACTTGAAAGTTAAATTATGAATTTAATTCCTAATGATTTCCCTTGAATTGAAGATTGTTTATCTAATTTCAAAACACAAACATTTACTTTAAGACTGTAAAATTGATAGGAGTATCAATGCATATATGTTATTAATCTTGCTAAGATTGGTACTACATATTTTGTGTTTGTATCTACCTTTTATACCACAAATAATCCACACTTAAGTCATGTTGTGATTCTTTAATTAAAAAGCAAGAAAAACTCTTGTATCTTGGAGTGATCAACACTGTAGGTATTTCCAACAAAGCCTTAGTGGCCGAATAGAATGATAAAACCAAGCATTCAGAGAAGAAATATCCTCTCAACAGTAAGAAAAACAAGGGCCCAAAACAACGTTTTTGTGAGAAAGATGGTCATCTAGAGTCTAAATGTTTTAAAAATATGGAGACCTTAGAAGCACAACATTAATCTTAATTCTTCTTCTTCTAATACATCTTCTCACGGATATGCATTTTATATTTCTAGTTTCTCCTTCAATATTATATCTACTTCTTCTTTTGATGAGTGGCATAATGATTTTGGTGCATCTTATCATCTGGATAAGGATAAAGCCATTTTGTGCTTAGTTAATATAGGGCCTAGAATAGTTTAGGTAGATAACATTATTTCAATGATATATTATATGTTCCAAGTATTTTTTCAACCTCATATTATTGTATTAGATCACTCATTTAGGTGAAGGTAAAACATGAGAGTTTTTGATCCGGGTGGATCCCAAAATAGAAGTGGCCTTGAAAATAGCTCAAAAATCAAAGTCATCAAATGGAAGTGAAACTAGGACCAGATCGTAGTGTTCATCACGCTGATTCCAACAGTGCGAATGACACTAAAATCCGAGTTTGTATGCTCAAGTTATAGTTGATCAAAGTTCTGGTCAAACTTGG
>APFE030306235.1:38067-78534 GCA_000404065.3 Pinus taeda
CCATTGTGGGCTCGTTCGACCCACCAAACATCGAGAAACCATATTAATATACAATAGTGGAACCAACGGGGCTTGAACCCGTCCAACCCAGTGGGTCAGCTCGCCACCCAGGCGGTTCCAAAAATGTGACAACGACACAAACTACCCAACTATATAACGATGCAACCACCCATTTAAAATAACCAAAGCACAACAATTGTACACGAGGTTTGGAGTGGACAGGTTTTGAACCCAACCCTCCCTGACGTTAATTGCCAACGATTCCAATGAGCCAACGACCCATGTTGGAAAGTCCACCCATTTTATTATATTAAAACTTCATTTCAATTGCTCAGTAGACAAACGAAGGAGTTGTTGTCACTTTTTCTAGCACCTGTAGCAACAATGCTTCAAGAGATATAGAAAGATTCCTAGAGACAACCTTTGGGTTGATTATAGACCAGTGCCTAGGACATCTTAGTTAGAGGAGTGCATGGAAGATTATGAGTGGGGTTTCTGTTGCACTCCAGTTGTTACGTAGTTAGAAATGTTATAAAGGGGGATTGTTTCAATAGCCCCTCAGTAAGGTGAACTCAAGCCAATACATGGATCCAAATGTGTAAGGGGTAAATTGGGGCTACCTCAAAGATAAACGTATTTTATGGTGGCCGACACAAAACAACATGCAACCTCAATATTGATGTTGTAGTAAAATGAAGAGGAAGAAAAATAGGAGTGGAATCCAGTGCATAGGGCTATAAACAAGACAAAATCCTAAGCAACAATATTCTAGCAAAAGTATGGAAGACTGAGGAGATGATATGACAAAAACAATATAATGCTAATTAAGGTCCCAAAATCTATACATCATGAGTACACTTATCACTAAATAGTGTAAGTAAAAATGTGTTCGTATAGGTACTACAGGATATGGAATAACACAAGTAAATCTGTAATTACTACAAGTACTATAGGCTATTGAATAACACAAGTAAATATGTAATACACACATGTATTGTTCTCTATATAGAAGCAAAATATACAACCATGAAAGAATGGGACCGACAACTTCATTGCACAATTTCAATAGAATAATGAAACATAAATGAAAATGAGATTGACAGAGGGGAAAACATATTGCGCATTTCTTTGATTGGAATCACCAAATAGTTTCATTAATCCAATCTGAGTCCAACATACCAGTCCATTTACATTCAACCAAATATTGCTCAAGTCCCTCATGAACAGGCAAGTAGAACCAAAAGTGGAATCGCAAAACTCAGACCCATAGGTCCAGAATTCTGGAGCCTTTATTAAGAGTTTCTTCCCCCTATTTATAAGAAGGGAGGGAGCTAGAATTTACAATTACAAAATATCCCAGCTCGAGCTCCAGCTGCCTGCTAAACTAGCTGTCTCGGTGTGCAAGGCGTGCTGCCCAAAATAATTACAATTGGATTTGATCCTTTCTTGGAAATGTTGAAATTACAAAAGTAAATACAAATAAGAAAACAAAACGATGATGGGAGGAAAATATCTCCCAGATGCCCTTGTTATGGCCTTTACTCAGGCCACGTCTTTGCCTCAATAATCTGGCCCGTCTACCTGTTGCTTTCGGTCTTTATGATTTTTAATTCTTTGCTTTTGGGAGGTGGGAGAGATCCCCCCTAATGGCCATAACAGACTCTGTACACAAATTTTGTCTCATCTATCCCTTCGTACAGTCTTAATTAAGCCAACATAACCAATCATGCCCACGGAACAAATCATATAAGTGTATAGGGACTCAGGCTATTTAGGAACTTTAAACAGAATGGGATTCCTAAAGCTGCAGTTGCCGATTTCCTTTGGAAACTTATGGTTTAGCCCCTCTTTGAAATTATTCTTATATGACTAGGGGCAGAGACCTAGTTCTTATCTCAATATCGGAAATCAGGGATCTTTGATCCTTGCCTTTGGTTGCACCCTCGGGAAACTTGAGATTGCGATATGCGTTGTCATTTGGCCCACGTGAAAAGAGGAAAAGGGAGGGCCAACGAAAATTATTTAACATGCAAAAACCTTTAACAAATCCTTCGCCCAACCATTGGTTTGATATATAAAGCACACATAACCATGCGACCCGCCTTATGTCCCCTATCCCCCTTGCTTCGAACCCAAAATATTGGGGATCAATAATTGCAAATTTTCTAAAACATGTCTTTAGTTGCATCGTCCTAACCTTTGCAATTGCGATGATCAGGGTATGTTAATTGCTAATTTGTGAGATGATATCATACCTTGCCTTGTGTCACCTTGTGAGTGGTTACACGTGTCACCCGAAAATGCCCCCTTAAGACCCTGAAAGTATCGAATCGACATGTCACGTGTCCTCCATACTACCACATCATAATTGTACTGCCATGTCATCACCGTACTACCACGTCATCACTATACTGCCACTTCATGCTGACGTCAGCTACCTTGTGTCATTATTAGATCCAATGGTGCTCTGCCATGTGGCCCCCTAAGGAGAGATAAAAGGGTTTTCCTGCCCTTAGTTTTTCACTGATTTTCTTTATTAATTGTTTTTCAGCCCTCTCGGCGCCTTACACTATCCCATCGCAACATCATAATATCATAAGTTTTTGGAGTTGTAACCCTGCCATCACTCCGATTCACTAATGGGTGATGCCTTGGACCCTAAAATCCCTGATCACTGATTTTTGCGATATCGGCAATCGCTGATTGCGATACTTGCTTTGACCTCCCCTACGGCCACTTTAGAAAAATGCTGGTTGTGATTTTTGAAGTGCTCCCGGAGTGCGATATCAATGATCACTATTTTACCCCGCCGATATGTCTTGATTGCTAGGACCTTTGGTATTCGATTTGCAATATCAGAGATCGTTGATCATTGATCTTACTGCCATCATTTTTTGCTACTAGAAACTCCAATTGCAATTTGCAATGAGCCTTTACCTTTGGTCTTTCTCTCTTTGTTTTTTTCTTTCAAAGGGTATGTTCAACAAGCCCTTATGATCCAGAAGTTCATTTTCGGACTTCCACATACTGTTAGAAAGCTCGTTCTGAGAACTTGAGAACTATGTAATGGAGAGGGTCTAATTTATCTTTCAGAGCTTCTGTGGCTTAGAAGATGGCTTCATACTTCACTACTATTTTTCACTTTGGATAACTAAAAACTCATTTGGCAGTGAGTGACAACATTGGCTCCAACTGGGGACAGTGCCTTGCTAGCAAGGTGTTGAGAACATGTAGACCATTAGCCTTCACCATTGGGCGAGGAGTTAAAAATAAAAGAACTTATACAACCATAAAATGTCCATGAGACTTTATTTGCTGAGAGTATTTTCCTCATCAAACTGAAATGTAAAAATAAAAATTCTGATTGGAAACTAAATGCTCAGCTAGTGAGATTATTTATATACAATTCCTACTTACTTATACAACATTAATTCACCTGAGTTCAACCCTCCAATGGAGACAGGCTAAAATTTGAGTGTTGGACCTAACGCCTTTATGCTGCTGAAATTGAAAAATTACAACTAATGTGCACCATGAAAAATATTTGGACCAAAATTTTGATATGTTCGCCCAACTTGGTAGTTGATGTTTAGCTCTTTTGATCTCCTTCATGAACATTCTAATGGGGTTGTGCTCTTGAAAATCAATGGCTAACATGTGTATGCGTCCCGTAAGAGCTTTAGACCAAAGGTTTGACATGTACCTTGGGATAAATGTATACCTTTGCAGGCCACAAAAAGATACCATGTAGTCAGTTACCGAATCATGGAATTGATGAGGAAAATGAGTAGTTGTCTCCCTTTGTTGATCATTGTGAAATGTTTCTTACTTTGATATGTTTTCTTGAAATGGAGTCTCACAAACATATTCAGCAAGGTCATTTACCACATGAATATTTTCAACATTAAAATGTGCGCAACAATTTTCAAATAGAGTGTTTGGTGGATATAACCTTTTGCAATATTGGTTGAATGCTATATGAAAACATTTTGAGGAAGATATGTTGCCACGAGGGATTGTTCTGTACTAAACTCGAGTATCGTTGTCTAAAGAATACATGAACAATTTCATTTGTGCATCTTTAAAAATAATATCTCGTTGTTCCATGCATTCATGAATATCCTTCAGGTGTTGGTTAGGGCTTCTCTCCATGTTTCCACTGAATCTAGGCAAATAGGTATTCCATTCATGAATCGAAGGCACATGATTGGGATAACCAATGATAGAAGAAAAATCCAGTGGGGAAAATCAGTTGGCCAGGAATGCAGGAATGGCCATTTTTAAAACCCCCTAGGTGAGTGATCGCAGGTCAAAGGTTGGGAAATTTTTCGGCTGCTTTAGTATCAGAGTGTGTATGAGGTGGCTTGAAAGCCAGGATGATCAAAAAATTATATAGACAGTGGAGAGCCAGGATTTTTATCATAAAATTAAAACAACGGAGTCACCAAGGTGAGAGATCTTCAACCCACATTTCCCTTGCTCACCTAATAGAGGGAATGTAAAAAAATTTCATACCCATGGAAAATGTTATAATTCATCCCCGACAATGGTGCCAGAAATATGTTGTCTCTTTTTCTAGCACCTGTAGCAGCAGTGCTTCAGGAGATATAGAAAGATTCCTAAAGACAACATTTGGGTTGATTGTAGACCAGTGCCTAGGACATCTTAGTTAGAGGAGTGCATGGAAGATTATGAGTGGGGTTTCTGTTGCACTCCAATTGTCACGTAGTTAAAAATATTATAAAGGGGGTTTGGTTCAATAGCCCCTCAGTAAGGTGAACTCAAGCCAATACATGGATCCAAATGTGTAGGGGGTAAATGGGGGCTACCTCAAAGAGAAATGCCTTTTATGGTGGCTGACACACAACAACAGGAAACCTCAATATTGGTGTTGTAGTAAAATGAAGAGGAAGAAAAAGAGGAGGGGAATCTGGTCCATAGGGCTGTAAACAAGATAGAATCCTAAGCAACAATATTCTAGCAGAAGTATGGAAGATTGAGGATATGATATGACAGAAGCAATAAAGCGTTAATTAAGGTCCCAAAATCTATACATCATGAGTACATTTATCACTAAACAGTGTAAGTAAAACTGTGTTCGTACAGGTACTACAGGTTATGGAATAACCCAAGTAAATCTGTAATTACCCAAAGGTCCAGAATTATGGAGCCTTTATTAAGAGTTTCTTCCCCTTATTTATAAGAAGAGGGGGATCTAGA
Source organism: Pinus taeda (assembly GCA_000404065.3). NCBI lineage: Eukaryota > Viridiplantae > Streptophyta > Pinopsida > Pinales > Pinaceae > Pinus > Pinus taeda. Next base: position 43,288 of record APFE030306235.1, read on the forward strand.
ATTTATAGTTACAAAATATCCCAGTTGGAGCTCCAACTATTTGCTAGATTAGCTGTCCCAGCATGTAAGGCGTGCTACCCAAATAATTACAATCATATTTGATTCGTTCTTCAAAATGTTGAAATTACAGAAGTAAATAAAAATAGGAAAATAGAATTATGAGGGGAGGAAAATATCTCCCAAATGCCCCTGTTATGGCCTCTGCTCAGGCCATGTCTCTTCCTTAATAATCTGGCCCGTCTGCTTGTCGCTTTCGGTCTTTATCAGTTTTAAATATTTGCTTTTAGGAGGAGGGTACGATCACCCGTAACAACCATAATGGACTTTGAACACAACTTTCATCTCATCCATCCCTTCTTATAGTCTTGATTAAGCCAACAAAACCAGTCGTGCCCATGGAACAAACCATACAAGTGTATAGGGACTCAGGCTATTTAGGAACTTTAAACAGAATGGGATTCCTAAAGCTACAATTGCCAATTTCCTTTAGCCCCTTATGGTTTATCCCCTCTTTGCAATCCTTCTTATATGACCGAGAGTAGGGACCCAGTGCTTAGCTCAATATTAGAGATCAGGTATCTCTGATACTTGCCTTTGGCTGCACCCTTGGGAAACTTGTGATTGCGATATGTGTTGTGGTTTGGCCCACGTGAAAAGAGGATAAGGGAGGGCCAACGAGAAGTCTTTAACACATAGAAACCTTCAACAACTCCTCTGCCTAACCATTGGTTTGATATATAAAGCACACATAACCATGCGACCTTCATTATGCCACTTGTCCCCGTCGCTTCAGGCCCACAATATCGGGGATCGACAATCACAACTTTTCTAGACCATGTCTTTAGTTGCACCCTCCTAACCTTTGATTGTCGATTTCCTATTTGTGTGATGTTGTCAAACCTTGCCATGTGTCACCTTGTGAGTGGTGACATGTGTCACCCAGAAATGCCCCCTTAAGACCCTGAAATTGCCAAATAAGCATGCCACATGTCCTATGTACTGCCATGTCATCACTGTACTGCCACATCGTCACTATACTACCACATCATCACCATACTGCCACATCATCATTGTACTGCCACGTCATGTTGATGTCAGCTTCCCCCTGTCATTATCGGATCTAATGGTGCTCTGCCACGTGGCCCCTTGAGGAGAGAGAAAAGGGTCTGTCTACCCTTGGTTTTTCACTGATTTTCTCTGTTAATTGTTTTTCGGCCCTCTGGACACCTTACACTATCCCATCGCAACATTGCGATATCATAATGTTTTGGAGTTGTAACCCTGCCATCATGCCGATTCACTGATGTGCGATGCCATAGACCCTGAAATCCATAGTCATCGATTTTGCGATATCGGCAATCGCTAATCGCGATACTTACTCTAACCTCCCTTATGGCTACTTTAGAAAAACGTTGATTATGATTTGCGATGCACTCCCGAAGTGCAATATTGACGATTGTTGGTTTACCCCATCGATATGTCTTGATTGCTGGGACCTCGGATATGCAATTTGCGATATCAATGATCGCTAATCTTACTGCCCTCATCTGCTACTACTAGAAACTCCGATTACGATTTGCGATGAGCCTTTACCTATGGTCTTTTTCTCTTTGTTTATGTCTTTCAAAGGGTAAGTTCAACAAGCCTTATCTTCTGATCTAGAAGTCCATTTTCGGACTTCCACATATTGTTGGGAAGGTCTTTCTGAGCACTATGTAATGGAGAGTGTATGATTTAGATTTGATAGCTTTTGTGGCTCAAAGGATGGCTTCAAAATTCACTGCTATTTTTCACTTTGGATAACTAAAAAATCATTTGGTAGTGAGTGACAATAGGAGTGATGGAGGATGAGCATAGAACCCTGAGAAGCCCAGCAGTGTGGAACCATCAGTGAAGGAATCATTGATATGCTAAAAAGATTCCTTTAGAGAGGAATTGGACAAGTTTATAGTTTATTTTTCATGTTTTTGTGCCAAGAATCCAACCATGTTGTCTTTTTCTCCATCTGAGCTATCCATTTTCAGGCCATCATCCGAATTGAAGGTATAATGGTCAATTTTGTAAATTTGTTTATAATTGATTTCTTTGATGCCACTTAATAAAATAAGGCCTCCCCACTTTGAGAAGGGTTCAAAGATGTAGCCCACATTGGGTGAAATCCATAATCAAATTGTTTGTGTGCCTTTGATCTCATGGTTGCTTTATTATTTCCGCTTCTTTGTCATGTGTTAAGTTACTTGGTTAATGTACTGTTTTATATGCAATTCTGAATGAATCCTGGAAGTTAAAATATCTGGATCAAGTTCAGTATCATATCAGGTCTTCTTGATGCAATTTGCATGAGTGAATGCTATCCAGGAACAAGCTCCAAAGAGGAGAAGGAAAACTTAAATCCTTTGATCCCAAACTGGGGCGTACACAATGGAGACGAAACATGGCAGATGAGGAAGCTCAAATGGAGGAAAAGAAAAATTATCACAATATCTTCTTTACCATGGCAATGAAAGTTGAAAGTTGTTTGCAGAGTATGACAAGGCAATCAAGCCAGAGAAGAAAGAGCTAGATGACCATGCATCGGTAAATCATGAACATGGAAGAGGAGATCCTCTTGAACCGCCCTCTCCATTCTCTAGTGACAATTCTTCTTCTTCTTCTTATCATCATTCTAACAGGAATAAAAGGAATGGATCTTAAAAGCCCTTTTTCAAGATGGATGTCAAATTTGATTTACCTATATTTAGTGGAGAATCTAATGCATAAAATCTAGATAACTGGATAATACAAGTTGAAGTGTATTTCCCTATACAACAAATCAAAGAGGATGAAGCCAAGATCCAACTAGCATCCATTCAATTGAGTGGCACCGCTCTCATTTGGTGGGAAGGAAAACTACAACAAGGTGGTAAGAGTAGTCGTAAACTTCTTTCATCTTGGTCTGAGTTAATTTTTTATTTAAGAGGACAATTTTACCTGTTGGGTTACAAACATAAGGCCATGATGGAATGGAAACATTTGAAAGAAAGTAAAGATCAAACTGTTCAGAATTTTATGGAGGAGTTTAGAAAACAAACATTAACATTGAATGTTACACTAGACAGTTCTGAGATGTTGGTGAAATATATTGGCTCTTTGCATAGTTTTTTGTGTCATTCATTATTATTATTTGAACCTAAGTCTCTTGATGAAGCTAGTGTGAAGGTTGTACATCTTGAAAGCAGAGGGAAGTATGAGCAAGATTCCCCCCTTGAAGAAGGAAGCAACAACTAAGAGAAGATAAGTAAGGCTCTCTTGTACTCATTATGAGAGGGAAGGGTGTGATGAGGATAATTGTTGGAAACTTCATCCATAATTTAGACCTAAGAGGAACGATAGAAAAGAGAAGCAAAAGACAGTTGCAACTATGCAACAAGACCAAGAATATGAATCATAGGACGATGAGAAGATCATAGATGTGGGATTTGCAAGTGGTGGACCAATTGACCTGGGATTAGACTCAGGGGACGAAATGAATATTTCAACTCTTAGGGTTGCAATGGGTAAACCCATTGATTTGGATTCCGATTCGGGTGATGAGACCAAGATTTCAGCAAATGTTGTGCCAAAAGTGAAAAGGGCACCAAATGCGCCATGACTCCAAGAACTTGAAGAAATCAACCAAAGAAATTAGGAGGAGAATGCCAAACCAAGGAGACTCCTACAAGAAGCAAAGAAGGAGAAACAAAGGTTGCAACATTAATTATAAGCCAAGGAGGAGGCCTTGGAAAAGTTGCAACATAACAAGCCTGAGGTAAGAAGTGATACTTCAATTTCATGTACTTTTTATGATGATGATTTCACCGGTTTTGAGAAACACACTACAAGAACTGGATCAAAATTGTTGAATTAAATGGGGTATCAAGGAAAGGGCCTCAACATTAATGGCCAAGGCATTGTGAATCCCGTGAAAGTGGAGGAATTGCCTCGTTATGTAGGACTTGGATATCTCATAAGAGGGGTTGGAGAATGCTCCAAGATAGCCAGTGACCAACCAACGACAAATGATGAGGAAACTTCATCATATTCCAGTAATAGTGAGGGTTCCACAGGAACTCATCAAAGGCATGCCAGGAATAAGCGTTCCAAGTTGATCCAGAAAGTTTGGAGGAGAAAGAATTATTGTAGTCACTGCAATGAGGTTTGACACCAGAAATCCACATGTCGGATACTGCATGACAAAAAAGCATCATTAAATAAGCCATCTGGCAAATATGTTCAACAAATGAATCTGCCACATTCATGGTGGTCTACTTTATTAAGTAAGAGATGGTTTTACTAAAAATAGTAGCTTGTCATGCGCATCTTGTAAATCATGTATTGCGAATAATTGTAAAAGCGATGATGTGCTTTCCATCACTTATTAAGGCAACAATGATGTTTTTGGAATTTTGTTGATAGCTGGGGTATTGGTTTCTATTATGATGTAAACTTGACCAAAGAGTGTGTGTTATAAACTCTTGGAAAGTATGGGGTTGTTTAAGCCGTGTGGATTTATTTGTGGTTACAAAGAATGTACCAGATTTGCATGGATTGTAGATGTTGACAGTGTGGCTTGACAAAGATAGGAAATGTGTAGGATGTGTGCATGCTTTTGGAGGATCAAAATACCCTCAGTTGGGAGGAATTATCTGGGTGAATCTAGAAATAGAAGTGGCCTTAACAATAGCTCAAAAATCAAAGTCATTACATGTAAGTGAAACCTGTACTAGATTGTAGTGCTTGTCACTTTGATTCCAATGGTGTGAACAACACTCAAATCTGAGTTCGTATACTCAAGTTATAGTTGGTCAAAGTTATGGTAAAACTTGGCCAAGTGGTAGTAACTAACAAGGCAACAATTTAGAAGAATCCCAACGCACGAAATCTGGCGATCGGAAAAAGTGAATTTGTCGCCTCCTTAATTTTCCTAATAACCCTTATTTTCCAGTAGATTTTTTTTATCTATGTTGTTATAAAAAAAACATTTTTTTTTTGGGTTAGCGGGCCACCAACCCTGCCACCCTTCCCAATGGTTTTATTGGACATATGTTAAAATAAGTGTGGTGGGAGGGCCACTCCTGGCGGACCCTCCCAACCCACCAAACACTGACATACCATATTAATATACAATAGCGGAACCAATGGGGCTTGAAATCACCAAACCTAGTGGGTCGGCTCGCCACTCGGGCAGTTCCAAAAATGTGACAACAACACAAACCACCAAACTATACAACAATGCAAACACCCATTTAAAATAACCAAAGTGCAATTGTTATACACCAAGTTTGGAGTGGGTGGGTTTTGAACCTAGCTTGCCCCCATGTTAATTGCTAGCAACTCCAATGAGCCAACAACCCACATTGGAAAGTTCACCCATTTTATTATATTAAAACTTCATTTCAATTTCTTAAAGAACGATAGACGAGTGATGGAGGACAGGCATGGAACCCCGAGAGGCCTAGGGGTGTTTAACCATGAGCGAGGGAATCATTGAGACATTGAAAATATTCCTTTAGAGGGCCAGAGGTGCCAGTGTTAGAATCAGACAAATTTATAGTTGATTTTGCACGTTTCCATGCCAGGAATCCAATTGTATTGTTCGTTTATCTAACCAAGCTCTCCATTTTCAGGTCATGACCCGAATTGGAGGTATAAGGGTCAATTGTTTAAAGTTGCTTGTAACTAATTTCCTTGATGCCACTTAATAAAAGTAGGCCTCCCCACTTTGAGCAGGGCCCAAAGACATAACCCACATTGGGTGAACTCTGTAATCAAATAATATGTGTTCCTTTCATCTCATGGTTGCTTTATGATTTCTGCTTCTTTGTCTTGTGTTAAGTTACTTGGATAACATAATATTTTATATGCAATTTTGAATGCATCCTTGAAGTTAAAAGATCTAGATCAGCTTCCACTTCACTGAGTTGTAATGAAGGATTTAGAATATCATAAACATGTCATGGTCACTATAATAGTTGATGATATCATCAGATTGTACAAGTTTGACAACCTTGGGGGACCGTCTTTTCCATCAATTTTTATTGCTCATAACAATAACTTGAGCAAAGTTTGCCATGAGAAATTTGATAATCTAAACTATTTCTCATTGCATCAAATGTATAATCAAACTGTGGTGATTGTTCCTCCTCTCGTTGCTTGGAGAGATTGTATTTATGATGGTTGTGTTCTAAGAAAACATCATCAGGACAATTTTGACAAGTGTGCATTTTGGCATGCCTCGACCCCCTTGCAATTTGTTCATAGTGATTTATGTGGTCTACTTTCTCCCCCCTCTCATATAGGTACAAGTACTTCTTAAATCTCACTTATGATTTCTCCATGCACACTTAGGTTTACTTCATAAAACTTAAGAGTGAAGTTTTTAACATGTTTTTGTCTATAAGGCCCTTGTAGAAAAAAAATCTAGGGATCAACTACAAAGGTTAAAGATAGATATTGGAGATGAATATGTTAACAAAAAATTCACACTTATGTCATTGCATAGGGAATTCAAACCCAACATATTGTTTCGTGTATACCACAACAAAATGGTCTTGCTGAGATAAAGAATCACACTTTAAAGAAAATGGTCAATTGTATGATCCAATCTAAGGGATTAAGTACTCATTATCGAGTAGAAGCAATGAATTGTAAAAATAACATAATAAACCACACTCCCACAAAGGATTTAAAAATACAAAATCAAAAGAGGAATGGACTAAAATTAAGTGATATATAAGGTGCTTCCATGTATTTGGTAGTGTAGCATGGGCTCACATTCTTGATGAAAAAGGAAAGCTTTGCAACCTAAAAGTGAAAATTGTATTTTCATTGGATGTTTTGAAGGTGTAAAAGGTTATAGACTTATTAAAACTCATTCTAATGAAATAATTATTAGAAGATATGTTAAATTTGATAAAAATCTCTTGGCCAGTGGGCCTAATTTTCCATTTGTACTAGCTTTAGATTGCCACCCATTTTTTTATAATTGTGCCACCTTATCTTTCTAGTATGTTTTATTCTTCAATTGATGAAAATAAGGATGAAAATCCACCTTCATCTACTCACCTTCCTTCAGATAATTCCATTGAACATGAAATCGCACCAACATCACGACTTCCCAAATGGGTCCTTTCTACATAAGAAGCAATTAGTGATCTTGTCAGTGATCCTATAGATCAATGTCATACATGTTCACAATTATAGTGAGCCTCATCTCTTTCATCTCAAGTTTTAGAGACTTGAGATTTAGAAACATTTAAAAATCTTCAAGTCATCTAGATTTGGATACAATAATGAATGAAAAATACCTTTCCTTAATGGATAACGATACTTGAGAACATATACCTCTTCCAAAAGGAAGAAAACTTGTCAAATGTAAATGGTTGTAGTGAACTAAGTATTCATCAAATGGAAGTGTTGAAAGACATAAGACATGATTAGTTGCTAAAAGATTCTCTTAAGTTTAAGAAATTGACTAGAATGAAACCTTCACCCCTATCATCAAAAAGAATTCCATCCACTTTATTCTATATTTTTCTACCTCACATAGATGGGAGGTCCATCAGATGGATGTTAAATGTACCTTCTTGCATGTGGATCTAAAATAAGAAATATACATCGAAAAATGTCCTAGTTATGCTTAGAGTGACGCCAACCTCATTTTTCGCCTTAATAAATCTATTTATGGTCTTAAGCAAGATCCTTGACCTTGGTATGCTAAAATGGATAAATTTATTCCTCACACTAGATTTTTTAGGTATCATTATAACCCTAATGTTTACACCAATAAATTATGAATCCATCTCATAATACTTTCTGTTTATTTTTATGAGCTTATCCTCACTAGTAGTGACCCTAAAATTTGAACCCATGTGAAATCAAGCTTCAAGAAGAAATTTGAAATGATAGACTTAGATTGTTTCCATTGTTTCCTTGGCCTCCAAGTATCAAAAAACAAGGAAGGAATTTATCTTTCCTAGTTTAAGTATGCATGTGACCTTATTTACCACTTTCACATGGAAGTTTGTAAACCAACCCCTTCTCCATTCCAATGTGAAGTCAAGCTTGTTTCCACCTGCACTACACTCGAAGTTTATGCCACTTTGTATCTTCATTTAGTTGGTATCCTTTTATATTTCATTCATATTCATCCTAATATTTCCTTAATTGTTGGTATTGTTGCCTAATGTATGAAAACAACACATGAAAGTCAATAAAAACTAGCAAAAATAATATTTCAATATATCTAGCGTACAACTTAGTTTGTGATACATTAAGTTTAGGGGGACTAATCTGTTAGGTGGTTTCAATGATTCAAATTCGGTTGGAAACCCTGATGGTGAGAAGTCCACTATAGATTATGTTTACAGTCTTGGTTCAGGACCTATCACTTGGGCTTATAAGAAGAAACATACTATTCCTCTTTCTTCAATAGAAGTAGAGTATTGAGCAATAATTAATACAAGTAAAAAAACCATGCAACTTCAATATATCCTTTCAAAGTTTAGATTATAGTAGTAACATTTGACCACCCTCTGGTGCGATAATAAGAGAGTCATCAAGATCGCCAAAGATCCAATTCAACATTAGCACAACAAACACATTGAGATAAAAATGTACTTCATTATAAAGTTCATTCATGATCATGTTCTTGAAGTGTTATTTTTCACTAAAAAAGTTCAAGTTGTAAACATTTTCATTAAGTCTCTTACACAAGCGAAGTTTTCCAAACTTCAATCTATATTAGGAGTTCAATAATTTGTCATTAAGGGAGGATAGATGCTAATGCCTACTTCCTTCTCCTATTATGTCAACTTTGTAAATCCTTCAATCCTATCCCAAGTTGTTCTTAATGGGGGATGTTAGGATAAGACACTTAAGAGCTAGTTAAGATCAACTTTGTATAATGCATATTTAAGTAAAAGTGTGTTTATTTAGTATAAATTAGTTGCATTATACTCCGATGGTCATTATATGTACTAGACATAATGTGATTGATGATTCATATTCTCCTTGATATCTACGACTATCGATCTATGGCTTAGTAAATGATTGATCCATGATATTTGTTAAAGAACATGGAGGGTCATTGATGATGATTGATTGTTGTAAACTCTTTCATGTAAAAAATTTCTTTTTCATTAATAAATATTCCTCAAGTGATCACGTTGGATGGGGTTGTGGGTTGTTTCCCTCTTAGAGTGTTTTAACAATGTAAAAATATTGGTGTTATAATATTTATTTTAGGTTTGCAAGTGACTATTTAAGGTGTTCATCTTATATGGAATACCTTATTTTTCCAAACATTTTAGTCACCTATTATTACCCCTACAATGTAAACACTAAAGGTACCTTTGTGGCCTTGAGAAAATAGAAAGTTTAAGAACTTGCAAACATGTTCCTTAGTTGGAAGTGTTGTAGTTTCACTTTGGGCTTTATTTTAATATGCATTCTTTATGGTGGTCGTGCATTCTTCTATATGAAGGAAAAAATCTGATTGAATTAGTTTATCTCTTAGCTCTCAAATCCTAAACGTTTTTATCTTGAATAGATGGTAATTTGTGTTAACCTTGTTGCTAATAATTTACTAGTTTGTTGACTATAGGAGTTGATTTAAGGGCAACAATCTTATAATAAACAATATCCATAGGACTCTTGGGGATGGAACCATTCTTCTTATGCCAATTGGAAATAGAACACGACCTTGAATAATATTTTCTCTACACCTCAATGAGAAATGAATGTTTTCTTTCATATGAAGATGAGAACGATATCAAAAGACTATGCAACCTATTTTGAACATACTTGGGCATTATCACTTAACTTGGGTTGCTCCATAGGAGCCTTCCTTAAAAATATTCATAATCCCATTATGTGAACCATACTTGAAAGATAACTTTCATGTATGAAATGGGATAATTCCAATCTAATAGGCTAGGATATTCATAGAATCAATAAATGTTAGATTTTCTATCCTTTTGTCTCAGTTAAATTGTTGTTGATTTAAAGGTATCCTAGGATTCTTTTTACTAGGAAATTTTGAAGATTTTATGCTTAATTACACACATGCCATGCAATTTTATTATGTTTTAATATTAGTGGTGTCATTTCCAAAATCCCAAAGCATTTTAGTGAATTTCCTGCAGTTGAGTTATGAAATCACAAGAGGGGAAAGAAGAAGCTTGAGTTGGGCCTTCATATTTAACTTTTTTCATTTCATTTGAATAAATTTTAACTCGAGGATTTTTTCTAAAAGAAAGAATATTTACATCCAATTCAATAGTACATTTTTTTAATTAAGCAAGATCTAGAGATTTTATTTCTCTAAGAATTAGAAAAAACTCAAACTCATAACTTTCCGCATAGGCTACCTTCACATTTGTCTTTAAAGTTCTACTTTTATTAAGAATTATAAAGTAAACTCTACTCACCATTTTATTAAAATATGTTGAAGAGTCTCCATTCTTTCTTCTAAAGAATGAAACTATTCAGGTAATATTGATTATCTTTTTTTCTCACCCCACTTATTGTGTTAGCATCTAAACTATTTTTTAGCATACCTTTCCAAAGAATGGAAAACATCCTCATGTACAACATATATGTTACTTCTACAATATTTAAAATATTCTAACTAATATCCAATAGAAAAATAATTATTTTAGATTAGTTGTAGGAGGTGAAATACTTCACAAAGTTGGACCTTTAATTTGGGTATCATCAGGTTCGAGTCAAAGAATAAGGCACCTGGAAGGCTGCCTTCAAAACTATAAAAGGTTTATATGAGTTCTTGGTAATGCCAATTAGTTTATGCAATGCCCAACTACATTTATGAGACTAGTGAATTATGTGCTATTCTCTTATTTAGATTCATTTTTTATAGTTTATTTGTATGATATATTGGTCTATAGTGCTACCTAGCAAGAGAACATCTCACACTTGATGTAGGTGCTAGAGACTTTGAATAAACACTACTTACTAGAAAATATCAAGAAATTTGAGTTTGCATCATAGTAATTGGTGTATTTAGGCCATGTGATTAGCGTAAGGGAGCTTAATATGGATCCTACAAAGATGGAGGCCATCATGAAGTAGTCGATGCCTACAAATTTCTCCATATTTACAAGTTTTGTTGGGGTAGCATAGTGCTAGAGGAAATTTGTAAATTCATTTTCAGTAGTAATAACACCACTCCACACCATAATAGCTAGCGGAAAGAGTTTCTAGTTAAGGAAAAGTCATCGAAAGGCCTTTAAAGAGTTAAGAACATAAATTAGTCAAGCACAAGATTTTGTATTACCAAAATTGCAGAAGCCCTTCGAAGTGGAGATGGATGCAATCATGTATGCCATGGGAGTGTTCTTGATGCAAGGAGGAAGGCCTATTTGCTACCATTATTAAGTACTTCATCAGGAATTTTTCAACTACCCTACCTATGACAAGAAGCTTTATGCCCTAGGACAAGCTATCAAAAAGTGTAAATTCTATCTCATGGGAAAGGAGACGATAACCCACACATATCACCAACCACTAAAATATCTATAGGCTTAAAGTAGGCTACAACATACTAGACATTACAAATGTATGGGGTTCTTACAACAGTTTCATCTAGTCATCAAGTATAAGAAGGAAAACACAAATAGGTTAGTAAACATTCTTGCAAGGCCACCCACATCCAAACTTTTAGCTTTGGGAACTATCATGCACATGGAGCCTTTCACCCATGATGCATACAAAGAGCAATATACATAAGATGATGACTTAAAAGAGGTGTTTCAATAGTTATAGGGCCAGATCCATGCAAATGATGGTGACAACATAGCTGAATATCATCTCTAGAATATATTAATATAAAAGTTGGAAAAGATTTGCATTCCTAAAGGTGAGAAACTATAACTGATTAGAGGGACCCACACCTCCAAGGTTGTAAGGAATTCTAGTATTGGGAAGATAGTTTCCAACTTACAGAGGTATAATACCCCAAAATGTAAGAAGACACAACAAAGTTAATTATAGGATTTATTCATTATTGTATCATTAAGCCTAGTAACAAGAAGCATGGTCTATATCATCCCTTACTTGATTGATAAAATGATATGGATATTCCACCAGATAGTTCATCACAATTGATTTGATAAAAATATACTGAAATCCAAAATCTATACTATGAGTTACAACTTGACCTTGGAAAAGATTTGCGTTCCTAAAGGTGAGAAACTATAACTGATTAGAGGGACCCACACCTCCAAGGTTGTAAGGAATTCTAGTATTGGGAAGATAGTTTCCAACTTACGGAGGTATGTATACTACCCCAAAATGTAAGAAGACACAACAAAGTTAATTATAGGATTTATTCATTATTTTATCATTAAGCCTAGTAACAAGAAGCGTGGTATATATCATCCCTTACTTGATCGATAAAATGCTATGGATATTCCACCAAATAGTTCATCACAATTTATTTGATAAAAATATATTGAAATCCAAAATCTATACTATGAGTTACAACTTGACCCTTCTAGAGTATTCTTTGCAGGTCCCAAGTTTCTAGCCCATTTTCCATGAGCAACAGGGGATGACATTTCATCCTCTCAAATTATGGTGGTCAATCAAGATAGGACAACTTCTAAGAGGCATAATGTCTTCATCCAAGATTTGATTGACATGATTCTTGCACTGTTGGAAATGTATTCAAATATATAATAGTGCCACGGGGTGCAATGCTTAAGAGTCAAAGTTTTCCCCTAAGAAATATAATTTAAGGACTCAATTTGGCTTCATAAAGTTTTAGACCCCATTTCTCCAAAATAATTCCCACCTGCACTAAAATTGTTCTTGTAAGTTGATTTCTATCATTTTTCCACCCTAAAAGTATTGAAATGGATGAAATACAGTATAATGATTCAATTTGGATCATACCTCCCTATTATGGGGGGACTTTGGTCCCCAAAAGATTTTATTGAATGAGGTCATGAATGTTTTCCTCTACCTTCTCCTTGGATTACTATTTAGCCTTGCCTAGAAATTGTCCTTTCAACCCAATATTCCAAATATCACATTTCCCCTATATTATAGTTATATAGCCCTTCTACAAAACTATATCCTCAATCAACTCTACCTTAGCATATTGTGCTAAATCCTATGTAGAAGATATGACTTCCTCCTCTTTCTAATCCAACATGGAAGGCTCATAAAGTTTCAAATTTTCCACATTCACCATTGAGTAAATGCACTTGTATGGAGGTATATTGATTCTATAGGTTTTATCTCCCTCATTTTACAATATCTAGAAAGGGCCATATTACAGAGCCTTGATTTCCTTACTAGGACCTTATGGCCTCTCCTTGTTCAACTTTAGCCATACTCTATCTCCCCTCAAAAGTTGCACTAAAGTCCCATTGAATACTTTTGTTTTCCCATCTATCCATGTTGTGAATGTTGTACACTTCTTCAACTTCTTGTTCATCTTCTCCCACAATGTATTCTATAATACATGAGAAATCTTGTGTCCTTATATGAAACGATGCTCTTTGGTATCTAAAGTGTAAGTAGACCTATCCAAAGGAAAAGTTTGATGCTTCTTTCCCATTGATGGTCTTTTTATAGGGCATGAGAGTGCACATCTTGCTAAAATTATCAACTACCATGAATGGGTAGTCATGTCCCTTCTTGGATGTTGATAAAGCTCCACAAAGTCCATGTAAAATCTTTCCCAAGGATGAGTGGGTACATGTAAGGGATGATAGAGGCCCTATTTCATGTTACTGGACTTGGTGTTACAACAAAGCATACATCATATTATGATCCTAGCTACATTTTATTGCATCTTGAGCCAATACAAATACCTCTATAAGTTGGCCACTATCTTTCCTACACCAAAATTCCCTGCAATCTTGGAGGTGTGAGTCTCTTAGAATAGTTTTAATTTCTTACTATTAGGAACATATAACTTTTCTAGACTACAAAGTAACCCGTTTGGGAGATGATAGTCAACTATGTTATCACCATCATGCACATGAATCTAGCTCCGAAATTGCTAAAACAAATCCCATAGGTTCTCACTCTTTGTATGTGTCTCCCTATATACATCATGGGTGAAATGTTTCATGTGCATTAGAGTTCCAAAAGTTGTGATATTTTATTTGGGTGGCCTTCAAAGAATGTCAACCAACTTGTTTATGTTTCACCTCTTATAGTTTAACGCTAAATGAAACTGTTGTAAAAACCCCATCCATTAGTAATGCATGGTTTGTTGTAACTTACATTGGGCTTGCAAGTTCTATAACAACTAGTGATCTATGTCAATGATTTTTTCCCTTCCCATAAAATAATGTTTCCACTTTTTGATAGCTTGTAATAGGGCATAAAGTTCCTTATCATAGGTAGGGTATTTGGCAACTTTGCCATGAAATGCTTCATAATCATAGCATATAGACCTTACTCTCTACATTGAGATTACTCCCATAATATACCCACCCACATACTTCTCCCATTCAAAGGGCAACTACAATTTTGGTAATGCAAGAATTAATATTTGACTGATTTTCTTCTTTAACTCCTCAAAGGCCTCCTACTGACCCTTTCCCCACTAGAAACTCTTTTCACTCATTGTTATGGTGTGGAGTGGTGTTGCTACTATTTTAAACGAGGTTATGAATTTCCTTCAGTATTGTGTTTCCCCAATGAAACTCTCGGCCTCAAAATAATTGGTAGGAATGTGACACTTCATGATGGTGTCCATATTGGAAAGATCTATCTCCAACTCTCCTCCACCAATTACATATCATAAATACACTTAAGGTTGTTGTGGAAACTGACATTTCTTGAGATTTCCAATGACTAGTGCTTCTTCAATGCCTATAGCACCTTCATAAAATGTGAGATGTTATCCTCCTATGTAACATTATATACTAGTATATCATCCAAATATATAATAGAAAATGAATCTAGAAAACTGTACAATATGTCATTCATTGATCTCATGAATGTAGTTAGTGTATTGCATAGAACAAATGGTGTTGTAGTCTAGGGGAAAGTATGCATTAGTTACCAAACAATTTACACAATACACATAATGAGATAGCAAGGAAAGAGATAAAAAAAAGTAGTGGAGAACCAACAAAAACATCCTTATATTATATAATATAATAGCACCCAGCAATCTCTTCATGTCGAGTACATACATGTTTATACTGCAACTAGACAGTTACAATAACTAACCAACTTGATTAGACAACTAGACAAGGGATCTAACCAACTTACAATATATGCCAAGACTTAGTCAAAAATGTCAACTCGATAGGGCTAGTCATCTATATTGACTAGCCTTGACTAGCCCCTCCAACATCTTCCCCACCCTCAATTCCTTCTTCATCCCGAAGAAGGGGAGATGCATAGTTGTTACATTTACAAAGAATTTGAATCAGAATAGAAAATAATAGAAAAATAGAAGAGTGGACAAGTTCTTAACAAAATTAGTGTGATTGTATTTGTAATGGACTAGCAAAAGTTGGTGAAGTGATTGGTGTTAGTTGATAAAATGATTATGCCCAATGAGCCTCTATTATTCATGTTTCCAAAATTTGGATCCCCCGTCTCTCTTATTCTCCAGGAGACCATTTTGACCCTTTAGCATTTGTTTCCGAAGTAGCTAACTATGGTGGTTGTAGAGAAGGACCACATGCTGACATCATTAGTGCAAAAAACTGGTACTTTGGTCATGGAGGCGGTGGCTAAGGTGAAGGTGCAAGGATTGAATCTTCACCAAGCATTGTCTAATGAATAATCGATGTGACCCCTAAAGGTTTTGGAAGAATGTTGACTAGTCACCGACTAAATATTATGCTTGCATCTTTATCTAAGTACCCCAACTTGTTGAATACTGAAATGCCTTTGAATGATGGTAAATTCAGAGTACCTTGGTTCTTTAGCCTCTATATTTTAGCATATATGTTTTGTATATAGCCAGTAGCATTTGCAACTTTTATCTAAGCCTTCGTTCTCTCTCTAATCCATTGCCATTTTTCCTAAATCGACTTTGCTTATGTCTTGCTTTCCTTAATTATTTTAGTCTCCAGGGATGAAATTTCATGAGGTTAAAAAACACATTGTCGGTTATATGAAAGATCTTTGATAAGTACCTATTGAATTCATAGATAGTTACATGTGGTCAAAAAAAGGTAGACCAATTATTGAGGACAACATTAAGGGTGGTTTCCCTATCCATAGTTTCCTCTAGCTTTTTTTTTTTTTCTTTAATGATCTAAACCCATGTTTTAGTATGGAAGATAACTCCTTCATTTTCTATGTTTTCCTAAGTTTATGGAGTTCATCAATATTTATTATTGACTATACATTTTCATTGATGATTTGATGAATTAGTTGTTTTATTTCATCCAATGTATCCTATAGGGGCCTTGGAAAAACTAACTGTAGTTTTTTCATGGCTAGAGTCATGCATTCTATCTAGACTACTTTTTCCTTCTCTTCTAAAGTTGCAACACGATGAATTACTTCCTTGTTATTTTTCATCATATTCTTACTTCCTTGGTATCTTCCCTCAACCTTTTGAAGACTTGGTTGTTTTATATCTTCATTATGTCTTGTGTTAATGTTGTCAGTTCTAACTATTTACCCTTTGGCTTCTTCGATTTATCCTTCTTGATTTTGTCATGATGCCTCTTTTACGATGTAGACATAGGAGTTTGTGTCATTGGATAGATAGTGAAAACCGATTATTGTGATTGTTGTCATTCATGGGGTAGGCCATTGAAACCATTAAAATCAAGGGAATCCTCCTGGATTTCAGTGTTGATGTTCATCTACTATGAATTAGTATGTTCAGGTGACATTAGTTGATATTACACTTTGTTTTCATTGGGATGGATTTGGAGTGCAACCAATTCTTCCTCAACTGCATTTGGGTCGACAGGTGCATAGTTAGTTATCAAGTTGACCAGTATTTGAGTTTGTTTACTTCACGACTTTTTTTATTGTGCTTGTCTACCCCATGAAAACAATTACAGGTACTACTAATGTTGGTTCTATTGGTTGGCTTTGTTTCCTTTCCAATTCCTGGTCGACCGAAATTTTCTACTTCACCGTCTCAATGAAAATTTCTTTAGCTAGATTGAGTGACTCTAGTATTTGTGAACCAAAATATGATCCCATGAAATCCTTTATGTGAGTCGGTCATCAAGTCAACTTACCCTTTGCTGCAGTTTCCTCCAAAACCTCTTTAGCTATGGAGTCCAATTTATGCTACAACTTGGGGTTGTCTAATGTTATATATTGTAAAACCTCCTACCAAACAATATCCATTGATTAATGTTGGTCTAATGTAGGTTCTTGTTGGAAATATTGATTGGGGGCGAATCAGTATTACTTCAATTAGTTAATTTTAATCTAACATCAAATCAAAGCATAAATCAACATCATATAACATGAAAAATCAACAACACCATTAAAAAAGCACAACATCAAAGACAATACATAAGATATTTTTTAGGTTGAAACCCTTCCAGAAAAAAAACCAGCAAACACTTTTAATATAGGTATTTAATGATTACATCAACAAGAATCTCCAACTTCAAATTTTCCCCAACAACAACTAGAATGAGGCTCTAACCCATGATTTATCAGCTCCAACTAAAAAGATGCTCTAACACCCTGATTTACTAGCTCCAATTGGAAGGACTCCAATCCTGGTTTATAAGCTCCAACTGAAAGGTTGCTACAACACCTTGATTTACTAGATCCAACTAGAAGGACACTTGAATGCCTTGGTTTTATCAACTCCAACCGAAAGGATGCTCCAACACCCTCCAAAGGCTCCAACCTACCCTAACACGACCCTGCTACCCTTAACTGCTCTCAGGATCTAACCTGAAGGAGACTCCAATCTTTGCCTTTCACTACCCAACCACCCTATATATAGAAGATAAAATAATAATATTGATTATGCTAAAGACATTGTTCAACACTTGATCATTGTACAATACAACCACTACTCTGATCATTATCCAAGCGCATCAAGTCATCTGCTCAACATGTCAAACCCTAGCAACATCTTAAACTCTAACTACATACAACATACATACTTTTATCATTAAGATCATCAAACTATCATTCAACCAATAGATTAACTTATGCACAATATTTAGTTGTGAACTCAACAATGCCTTGACTCTCAATATTATTCTTCAATATCAAACCTTAGTAGCATAACCTTTATCATTTGTATACCCCAGTCACTCTATTAGTAGCATCAATCACTCTAGCTCATCAATACATCAACCTGTTAACTCATAGAAGCTATCTCTAATTCATAAGCACACTCAACAATACCATATGAAAATCTCATGCCTAAACCCCTAGTAGAAAATCAAACTCTAACAGGTACTTTAACATGAAAAGCCATTCTAGGTAAACTTCTTAGACCAACAACATGTTATTCAACATCACCATATAATACATAATAAACATGTATAAAAAACCATAGTAGTAAAAACCACAACAATGGGAATACTCTCAAGCTCATTGATGAAGTCTTCACTCAAGACAGTAAAAATATCATAACCAACATCTATACCAAATACATCAGCTTCGAAAGGCTCACTAATACACCAATTTTCTCATCAAACAACTTTTCCAAAGACATCAACTCTATTAAACCCTAGCAACCAAAATATGGCATTACAAGGCTCATCAATAATATATAAAATCTTGTTGTCAAAGCTGTAAGCAACAATATTGGACATTCAAAGACGAAACTCAACCCTCTACAAAATATTTATATTAACAACTCTGTCCAATCATACTTATCATATGTTAGAACCTCTATTCTTTTATGGTAGTATCATATAATAACATATATACTAAATAGTAATACAACACTATAGAATGTCACAACTCTAAGGACACCACCCTGTATATACATCAAAATCAAAATTTATAGGCATACATTTATTATAATCATGCACATATAGGAAAATACATTTTTTTCTCACATTCTACCATTCATACGTGAGATTTCATAGCATAGTTCAAACACCAACCACAATTCAAACCGATTTATTATGAGATGTATTTGTCAGAGTGCTTTTGAAGAAGTCCTGTTGAGGCCTTTGCATCGAGGAACAAGGTATTAATGTCTTCTAGGTCATCCTAGAAAACTTGATCATGACCATTAGTGTGTGCCATAATACTTGTAGGTGATAAGAGTTGGACTGCATGCACATATCTCTACAAGATTTTCTTCATCAATAGTTAGTTCCATAAGTTGTGCATGAACCTGTAAAATTTATGAAGGAGTATAAGGAATAGTATGAATAATATGATCTAACAAATCAATAAATGAATGATCTCAATCTCATTTTCCCAACATTCTAAATATTTCTCCTTTTAATCAAATGACCATGGGTTATCATCATTCATTAAACTAAAACAATTGCTCCAAAACAGGGTATCACTTCCATCGATCTTCACATATTATTTGTCTAACTTTTTATTTTCATATAAATCTCTACAAGACTTTACATGCACTTGTCGAATGCCTGACACACTATATAAACTTCAACACATATGATCTACATTACACACACATTATGCTCTTTTCCCACAACTGATACATATATTTGTTCATTACATGATGTAAAGAAGTGTTTATGCCAGAATCGTGGACTAGCTAATTTTCACATTGATTTTCTAACATAGGTTTTCAACGGTCCATTGGACTTCATGGTCATACAACCTTATAACTACAAGAGTTAAGCCCCGTCTCTTACTGGCATTTCAAATCCACTATGATTCATGTCAAAACAAACTAAGAAAAATTACATTTCAACCCCTTCACAAATCAGAGCACCTTTACATACTAAATATAGAGGAACAATATCATACGATCTCCTCAGAACTATCGAAATATACCTTGGTGAAGGACCATCAAATGGATATCACAGGTTTCCATAGAGATCCATGATAGAGAGGGAAAATTTAACATCTGCAATAGAGGTCAAAAATAGGGCCAAATAGGTGTACAAAAAATTTGATCAAATAATTTCACAAACCCAACAAGAACCCTTCATCAACAAAAAAAAGATTAAACCTAATTCGACTTACTCCTTTAGTTGATCGTGACTGCACAAGGCCTTAATAAAATAAAATCATAATATGTATGCATGAATAATTGATGCTTTGATGAAGAAATTCGAGCCTTAATTTATAGATATGGAAGAGGCTTCTAGAGGGGTCGACATGGCCTTAATTTTATGGAGCCGAACTTGAAATTTAATTTTCAAAAACTAAAACATCATTTGAGGCTAAATTTAAATGGGTTTTCTTGCTTGAAGGAGGTACAATTAGGGTAGATTAAAGCCCAAAAAATTATTTAATATTAATGCCATATTTAATCTCAAATCTTGACAAATCATCAACCTTGTATCATCATATAATTTTTGGGTCTTTGACCATACTTTCAGAGAAATAACTTTGATTAAGCATATCTCCTCAACCATGAGGAGTTATGAGGCATGCTATCTATCGTTGGATTTATCACAATGAGGGGAAGAAAATGGAGATGGTCTTGAGAGAAAAAACATTAATTTTCCCATCCAAATTCTTTATCAAAGTTGAGGAATCATGGCCACTTTATCCTTCCAGGGCTTCTTTGTTGATTTTTCGAAGGTCTTCTATCTGATAATTACTTCTAAAGGTATGCACTTTAAATTATTTTATATTCGCATTAACCATTAAGAAATTACACATAATATATTCAACAATAAACATTAGGATCATAAAGATGTATCCAAATTAAGAACACAAGCATTTACCTTAGGAAAACCCACATGGGGGAAAAACCCAACAACTTTTTCCTTAGATAAATTCTTTAGTTCAACAAGAGAAACACCTAGATGATCTAGTTAACTAGAAGGTCAAACTGACCAGCAAATATACTTGGTAAAACTTGATCCAAGTCATTTATAGTCAAGTCATAAGCCTTCCCACTCATAAATTTGGTCCTGCACTTTCCTTAGAAATTTGGTCCTGCACCATGGCATAAGTTCATCCTTAAATTCGTCCTTGTATAAGCCTTAGATTCCATCCTCTTCTTGTCTCATATTCAACTTCTTCTATGCCTCAAATTCGAATTCCTTTTTGCCTTAGAAGGTCTAAGTTACATGGTTGAGAGGAGGACAAAATGAATGTATATATAGTCATCTTGTAATGTTGAATGGGTGCCTCTTTACTAGGGTTGACTTGACTAGGAGGAGGGTTGACTTGGCTTCTTTGGAGCCAAAAAATTAATTTTCAAAATTTCAAAATTTTCTCTTTTAAAAATTGACATGAAGGACATGTCATATATTTCCTCTTTTGAAAATAACATGAAGAAAATTCTTTATTACAAATACACCAAGAGCTAAAATATTAATTATGAAGACCAACCATAGCTACAAAATTCAACATTTCCTCTTACCTAGGGGGTATTCATAATGACTATATAGATGTTCTCATGATGAAAAATTTATCTAAGAAAAGGTTATAAAAAATCATTCATATTGGCACCATCCAATACCATAGTTTGGAAAACAACTCTGACACATGGTAAATCAATAGTATCAACTAATTACCATAATCTAGTCAACAACTATGGCACATGGTAAATCAAGAACATCATCCAAGTACCATAATATGGTCAGCAACTGTGACACATGGTAAATCATTAACATCAACTAGTCACCATGATTCTGATTGGTTCTTTTAACCCATGGTATACTAACTAGTCTTGGTTCACCATGATCTTGGTTAATCTTTGACTTGTGGTGAAAAATTAGGGACACATTCAATCCATTTGAGCAACCTGGTTCCATATTCCAATCCATGATGCTAAAGTAGCTCACTCAACCTATCTAGAGAAAAAATTGAGCCTGATGATGAGAAGCATCTATTCGACTGAGTAATTCTAGGCCTATAGAACCATTATTCCTAATTATGTTCAACATACTTGACATAGGGAGAATGATTTTCCTCTACCAGACCATTCTTTGTAATCTAGTAATATTTGACAAAGGGAAAATCTTAATCCTTTGTTGGTTCATTTTTCCTAACTTTTTCAATATACTAGACATAAGAATAATGATTGTCCATGATATTATCAATACTCGGTACTATTTTCCCTAATCCTGGTCAACTTGACCTAGGGAGACTAATTGTCCTTGATACTGCAATTTTGTCATTCCCTCTTGCTGAGAGAGACATGATCAATCAATTCAAGCTTATCCTTGAAGTATACAGACTTCATCCTAGGAAAAATACTTTTCAACAATATGTTTGACTATAGAACAATACTAGAGTTGCATTGCTTCCTTTTGTACCATGTATTGATATTGGATCTCACTATGCTTCGACCTGTCATTATGGTCATCACCTACACTTGATCAAAAAAATCTTGCAAGTATCCTCTAAAGCTATGTTGCTTCTCAACTTCCAACCAAGGTGCAATATGTTCAACCTCTGCAGTACTAAGTGCAACATATGTTTTCTTCCTATGCATCCACAAAATTATGGTTCATAACAGAGCCCAAACTAAAGCAATATCCTGATGAACTATTTCTATCTTTTGCACTCTTTTCCAAATCTGAATATGGAAATCTCTACATTTGCACTTGAATTTATTGAGACATCTCAAAACATAACTAATTGTGTCATGACCAACTATACCATTTTGAGCTTCATGCCTTAGCTCAACTATAAGATGATCGACTACTTTCTGGTTACCCTAACTGGATGCTCTTTCTTAAGAAACTTTTGTTGTGGCAATCCTGGTTGCTCCATCTATCATTTTTTCTTTATATAATATTAGCTATCTAGTTTAACAATGTTAATGACAGTCAATTATCTCGAACTCAGAGATCAACTCCCTCTAGAACTAAAACAAAGGTCCCTAACTGCTCCCTTTGTTACGAAAGCAAATATTTTTGCCCCAATTTGATCCTTTTGATACATGAGTCCTTCTACTTCCATCATAAACAAATCATATAATAATAATATCAACCAAGACTCATTAGATATCCATCAATCCAAGAATACCAATCCCAACATGTCTACTTGTGGTCGTACAAATCCTTCCTCAATCATGAGTCTTCTTGTCATTTACCTCAAAGATTTAAGGTAGCTCTATGTACACTTCTTCTTCCTAAATTAACTTATTGAGAAAAATGATCTTTGCATCCACCTGTTGCAATTTTCAAAGAAATGATAATATTTCTACAAAAGGCGGACCTAAAAATTGGAGAAAACGTCTTTCCATGGTCCTCTCCCACTTTCTGGGAGAAGTTTCTATTCTCAACCTTTGATTTGCACTTGTCTATGCTACCATCTACTACATGTTAGATCTTATAGATCCATTTGGAAGTCACCATTGACTTATCTTTGGAAAAATCACGGTATACTTCAAACTTGTTGATTTTTCTATTCCCTCTGAGCTACAATATCTATTAATAAAAATCACTGAATTTGGGAAAGTCCTCTTGTCACAAGCTTTACTTCATTCTTCCACTACTTCCATCTATTTTCAGAGCCTTGGAAACTTTCGCTATGTACCTGAAAAATTCACTAGGATGCCATGGAATTACAACTACAACCCTATAAAAGAAAAATAAAGACAAAAGGCTAGCTTATAGTAAAACAACAACAATAATCAACGAATAGAGAAATATGTTACTTATATTTTGAGGATCATAGGAAATGTTAGCTCCCTATTTATCCTAGCCTTGTTGCATCCATCTTACGACTGTATCATCCTTGTCCTCATCAATATCATGATGCCATTCTTTCCTTGGATATGCTAGGGTTTCTTCTTTCAAAGGAAACACTAGGTTTTGTTCTAGGGTTTTGTCCATAAACCCTAAAGATTTCTTATTCAAAACGTTTTAAGCTATCTAGGGTTTTCAAACCCTAGATTTCCAATTCTCATATTTAAATTTCAAAACCCTAGAATCAATATGTTCATCAATAAATCAAGGATGTTTCGTCCAAATATTATCCTTGATCTCTCCAAACCAAGTAATTTGGCTTCCTCACTGTAGAGTTCCATAATTGTTTTGTTTTGACACCCTTTTTCCACCATTTTCCTCTTTTTCATCATCAATATCAACTCAATAAAGGCAGTAAATCATATATTTTGATAAGGTAACAACTCTTACATGTCTTATTTTTCATATGAGTTAATGTTCCTTATTGTTATAACTCTGCAACTACCTCCATGGTTCACAGGGTTCTGGTGTGCTATTGAAGCAACTAAGCATATGGGTAGTTTAATATTGATCCCCTCATGGATCTCCTCCTATTCGCTTGAGCCAGTTCACCAAAGGAATCACACAGTTGCATGGTCAAAGATACAGGTCAACACGTAGCAATAAGAGTCTAGGCACAACACCTTTTCTCGATTTTCTTTCCAAATAGAAAATCAACGAAACAATAGTTTTCTTGTCTAGTTTCATATTTGAATTAGGATTGAATATCAGATCTGTAGGCATAGAAGTCTCAACTTATTGAGCACACATTTTATATAAATATGTATCCTCTATAAACAATATCAGGGGCAGAAAGTATTAAGTTTACTTGTAAAGAAATTTTGAACTAGACCTTCGTTCTTGTGTTAATTTGAAGTTACCTTTTTGATTCGATGTGTATGTGATTGTGAATCATACCTACTGGATGTGGAGGGCCCCTGCAGAAAGTCATAGTTTTTATTTTATTTTGATTTCATTGCTTTATGATTGTTTTCGTTCAATTTCTTTATGTTATCATTGCATTCTAGTTTAGTTACTTCGATGTTTTCAATATTTCGTATAAACTCAGATTATTTCATTTACCATTTTCCATTTGGTTTATGCTTACAACCTTTCAATTAGTTTAGTTCTCCAACGCTTTTTCACTTCATTATAGTTAGCCTCTTCATGATTTTTAGAATTAGAATTTATATCAATCTACAATTTGTAAAAAATCAAAATTACATATATTTCATAGATAAGCTTTTGAATTTCAATACTCTGTTTCATAACATCAATTTGTTTATATAGATTCATGATTTTAGGATAAAATAACATAAGACATTTTAGAATGATACTCAATTAGACATGATTTGATAAATTAATCTAACAGTAGTTTAAATCCCATTTGTTCTAACAATAGCTTAACTTCCATATATTAATTTGTAGAAATTTAACTCTAATAAAAATCTATATAACAACAAAAATCTCAAAAACAAACATAACCATCATCTTACTAAACGAAAGAGTAGGCTTCTATCATATATAGTGCACCTGCACTTCATAAGTTTACCAAATCTGGTAGATAATTTATGCTTGCAATTCAAGAACATTAAATTGACCAACCATTTTGGCACCGTTTCCCGGGAAGTGTAAATAGAAGCCTTTAAAAAAAATTCAAGTAAAAACATGACATGCATAGGGAAAGAGACTCTAGAGGTAGGTTTGTAGGTCAAGGAAGAAGTTCAATTCCTACATCATCACTCACTCCACCACGGCCTTGTAGTTCCACACTGCCCACACAAACTCGAATTCCATCCATAGCGGGCCAATATAGACTTATTGAAAACTGAAGATCCAAAACCAATCTAAAGGTTCACCAACTTAATCAACAGAGGCTATAATAGAATAAGATCCTACATCTCCAACAACTGGAATAATTTTTCTATCTTCAACTGGAGAAAAACTTCTAGCTCAAGAGTTAGAAGTTCCTTCTAAAGAAGAAGAGGAAGAAAATTACTTCAAACCATTGATAGAGGAACCGAAAGAACTAGAAGAGAAACTAGATAATCATGTTGTAAAACCATATATATCTTTCGCGGAATCTATGATGGTTGAAGAAGGAGAAGGAGAAGTACATAATGTAAATGGTGAGCAACATAGGATTGGAGGAGGAGGAGGAGGAAACATAGGAGGTGGAAGAGGGGGTGGTAGAGGTAGAGGAAGTGGAGATCTATAACCTTTTGGATTCCCTATCCTTGATGAGGATACAACATTAACAATGCAAAAAATCTCACCCTTTGTTCTCCCCAATTTTCATGGAATAAGAAGTGAAGGCCCAAAGACATTTCTCTTTGAATTTGAAGTATTATGTAGATCATATGATTATTTGCATGATGCTCAAAAACTAAAATTGTTCCCTGCCACCTTAAAGGATGCAACATGAAAATGGTTTATGAGTTTAGAAACAAATTCTATAAGGACATGGGCACAAATGAAATATGCATTCTTAGAGAAATACAAGGATTATTGTATGCCTCATAGCATCAAAGATGTAGTCTTTAAAATGGTACAAAAAGAAGATGATAATCTTGAAGACTTTGTAGAGTGATTTGTTTATAATATCAAAAGGGAAAAAATGAATAATTTGGATGAGGAAACTTTGAAATATCTCTTACTCAAATCCATTAAATATGAGTGGATTGATCTTCTCAATATAATGGGAAGAGGAGATATTTCTCAGTTACCTTTTGCAGATATTTGTGATCTATGTGTACATATTTCAAGAGGTAAAGCAAGAACATGAAAAAGTTCAAGGGATCCTCTTTTGTCAAGAGTAAATAAATCTGTAGCCATGACAATAAGTAGGGAAGAAATAGGAAGTTTTCTTGATAACTTTAAAACATATATTTTAGGCAGTCTCGGTGAGCAAATTGACACCTTTAAAATAAAAAACAAGCAGAAAGCCGAAAATTTTCCATTATCCATATTTTGTCCTAGGTATAGAAAGAAATATGCTCTAAGAGAATATCCTTTAGATTTAAAAAGCATAAAAACCTGTGTTATATGTGAGGAAAATCACGATACAAAAGAATGTTCCTCTATACCAGGTCTTCAGGCTATGTCTAGTGAAGAAGGAATGCCAAATTAGGTAGACCCCCTTTACCTTATTGCCAAAAGACCATGGAAAAATCCTCAAAAAAATCAAACTCAAGGTTTTAATCCTCAACAATTTGCACAATATTCACCAAATAATTGGAATCCACCTATGCCATGGTAGCCTTGGGATCAGCCACCACAATATTGGAATCAAGTAGGGCAAAATCCTTATGGAAGATATTCTCAATATCAACAATATCCGCCACCTTATCCAAATTTTCCATCACAATACTTCCCTCAAACCAACCAATTACCTAAAGCTCAAACTCAAAATGCAAATCAATAACTTTCTTTTCCATTTTCACAAAGACCAAATCAATTACCCATTCAATCACTTCCAAATCCAAACAATAAAACTTCCCAACCTGTTTACAACTCAGAAGGACAAAATCCTCAAACTTATATGATAACTCCATTAGATCTGAATAATGTTCAATTAATGTTTGGTAGAATATTAGAAAGGAAGAAACCATCTCTTGTTATTTAGGAAACACAAAAGAATTTTCAAAAAGATAATAATAACTCTGAAGAAGAAATTTCTCTTCCTCATAAAGAAAATATTGAAATAGAAAAAAGTCCCACACATTCTAATAATAATCCTATTATAGAACAACCTTCAGTATCTATATCAAGGCCACCATTTCCCGAAAGGTTGAAAATCGATAAAGGAGTAGAAAAACAAATCATATTCCCTGATTATGATATGCTAGATGAATTGAAAAATGTCTGTATAAAAATTCCTTTATTACAAGTGATAAAAGAAATACCGATTTTTTCAAAAACAATTAAGGAATTAAGTACTAAAGGGCTAGGAAGAAAAAGTAAAGAAATAAAAAGAATTCAATTAGTCGGGAAGACAACGATTTAGAAATATTTAGATCGAGGAAGCCCTATTGTAAAAACACACATCAATGGAACTGAAAAACACTTTGATTGATCTAGGAGAAGCCATAAACATAATGAGAAAACAAACTATGGATAAATTGAAGCTTCCTAATCTTCAATACACACCAACATTGTTACAATTAGCAGACAAGTTTGTAATCAAACCCGATGGTGTGTTAGAAGATATATATGTATCCTTAGATTCTTGAGAATATCTTGTTGATTTCATGATTCTAACCCCCAAGAATAATTTAGGAGGACATCCATTAATTGTAGGAATGCCATGGTTAGCTACAGTTGATGCCTTTATCAGTTTTATATCATGAAACATGTTTATCTCAGATGGAAGCTCAACAAAGAATTTTACATTGTACCCACCTGCAAAAACAATGATAGAAGTAGAAAATGAAGAATGGATGGATCAAGATAATGATATACAACCAATTTTCACTATTTCCAGATAAATGAGGAGGATCCAATTTTAAATTCAATAGAAAATCACGAACCATATTTATATTGTGATGATAGTCAAAAATTTCAAGAACAATGTAATATCAAATATCTATCATCTGGACAAATATCTTTACATTCTATGGAAAATTTTGGAAATTATTCAATAGAAAATTTTCCAGGAAAAACTTTGAACATCAATGAAAACCTGGAAGAATTACAGAAAAAGAAACTGGTAGAAATATTAGAAAAACACTCTTCTGCATATGCATGGGAATACACTGATATGAAAGGAATTGATCCTAAAACTTGCATGCATCATATCTATATTGAAGAAAATGCTAATCCAATTTGACAACCACAAAGAAGAATCAATCCAAACTTAAAAGGAAATTGTTAAAAAAGAATTGGAAAAACTGTTAAATGTAAATTTCATCTATCCAATATCATATAGTCAATGGGTTTCACCTCTAGTAATCATTCCTAAGGAAAATGGAAAATGGAGAGTATGCATTTATTACAGGGAATTGAATAAGGCAACTTTGAAATATCACTTTCCACTTTCTTTCATAGATCAAGTTTTAGATGATTAGCAGGGAAGAAATATTTTTCATTTTTGGATGGTTTTAGTGGGTATAATCAGATTTAGGTAGCACCTAAAGACCAAGACAAAGCCACATTCACCTATCCATGGGGGACTTATGCTTACCGATTACTTCCTTTTGAGTTATGCAATGCTCCAGCAACATTCCAAAGTTCAGTACTAGGAATTTTCTCTAATCTTATTCATGATTGTGTGGAAGTGTACATGGATGATTTTACAATTTATGGAAATTATTTTGAAGAAGCACTTGAAAATTTAGAAAAAGTTCTCAGAAGATGCAAAGAAACAAATCTTTCATTAAGTCATGAAAAATGTTTTATATTGTTTAATGAAGGAAATTTTTTAGGTCACCATATTTCAGGAAATAGAATTAAGGTAGACTCATCTAAGGTAGAAGTTATTTCCAAATTATCAATCCCAAGTTGTCAATGAGATGTTAGGAGTTTTCTTGGTTTTATTGGATACTATAGAAGATTCATAAAAAACTTCACAAAGATTGCATCTCCACTCTTCAAATTACTCACCAAAGACTGTGAATTTAGTTGGAACTCTGATTGTCAGAAGGCTTTTGAAACTTTGAAAAAGAAGATCTCTGAAGCACCCATCTTGAAAGGACCTAATTAGAAATTTTGTTTTCATATATCAACTGATGCTTCAGATACAATTGTAAGAGTTATGTTAGGACAAAAAGACCTCACTCCTTATGCCATTTATTATACTAGTAAAAATTTAACTCTTGCAAAGCTAAATTATACTGTAACTGAGAAGGATTTTTTAGCTTCCATTCATGACATTAATAAATTTAGACATTACATTACTGACTATGGAAATTTCATTCATACAAACCCTTCTGCCATTATATATTTAATGAATAAACCAGTTGCTAATGGTAGAGTAACAAGATGGATATTACTATTACAAGAATTTAATATCACCATTTTGGACTGACCTGGAAAACAAAACACGATTACTGAATTTTTATCTAGAATTCAAAATGATAACAATGATATACATGTAGAGGATATGTTTCCTGATGAATATCTTTTTGCACTGTCTACTATATCACCCTGGTATGCAGATATTGCCAATTACTTAGTTTCAAGAAACTTACCCTCCTATTTGTTTCCTAGAGAAAATAGAAGAATAATTCAAACAAGTGCATCTTATTCATGGATAAATGAAGAATTATACAAGGCAGGACCAGATGTCATCATCAGAAGGTGTGTAAGAGAAGTTGAAATACCTGAAATACTTAAAGCATGCCATGATGAACCGTGTGGAGGTCATTTTGCTAACAAAATAACTGCTTATAAAGTCCTTCTCTTAGGATATTATTGGCCTTCCCTTTTTAAGGATGCCAAGGAATATGCTAAGAGGTGTGATAGTTGTCAAAGAACGGGGAAACATATTCCTTCAGATGAAATGCCACTACAACCTCAGGTACTCATTGAACCTTTCGAAAAATGGGCTTTGGATTTTTTTGGACCAATTAATCCATATTCAAAACAAAAAAATATATTCTTGTATGCACTGATTATGTTACTAAATGGGTAGAAGCTAAAGCGCTTCTTTTGCTACTGAAAATAATGTAGTTTCATTTCTTTTTAAGGATATTTTTACTCGTTTTGGTGTCCTATGAGAAATTGTAATAGATCAAGGAAAGAAATTTACATCCAAAGTAGTGAAAAATATAGTGGAAGAATATAAAATCAAGCATCGGAAGTCTACTCCATACCATCCACAAGAAAATGGACAAGTAGAGTCTACCAACAAAGTGATTGAAGCAATCCTCACCAAGACAATTCACTTGCACAGAAGGGACTAGGAAGAAAAGATTCCAAAAGCTTTATGGGCCTCCTATACCACATGGAGAAACACAACAGGACATACTACCAATGAACTTGTTTATGGGAAGTGATAAGCGACAGTATTGCAGCAATAATCCTGAAACTCTTGGGCTACCAACTTTACTTTTATCAACCCGGTAGTTCGTAACAAACTTGGAAGTGTCGGTGCTATATGCACAAGTACTAGTTCTCACTGCAGGTTTTCACTTGGTCAGCTGGCGCGAGATCACTAGGAGCTCAAGCCAACTTGTATATATTTCAGAAGAAGTTCTATGTGTGATGAAAGGAAAGAAAGATTAATCTACATATGCTATTCTAACTGTAGAAAGGAGAAAGACTGGAATGTAAAGCAAAACCTAGTAAACCTTAATTAACAAACTAATTCTATTTTTTCCAAAAACACTATGAAAACCATGAAAGAAATGCCATTACCTACTCAAGGAAGTAAATAACATCTAACCATGCTATTTCTGGAAGTAAATAAGCAAAAAACATATTTTTGGATTTTTATGTGTTTTTATGTGAATTTAACATGCACCTAATTTATTGTGTGCGAGTGTGGCAATGAATAGGTGGTGTTAGAGGGTGGTTTTGGAGCTTGGTAGGATGTAGGATGGTGTGGATGGGTCCTAGGAGGTCTTAGGTGGCCTTCTAGAGGCTTTTCCCACACTCGGCCTTCAAAAGAAAGCCTACAAGAAAAACTACAGGAGGACACAGGAAAACTATATGAGAAAAACAAGGAAACTACAAGAGGCCGAGAGCAATTTTCACTGTTTTGAGGGTGTGAGAGTACGTGGAAAAGGTGTATGATGGTTGGAATGAGGTGGTAGGGCTACTTAGGTCTACCATGAATCACTAGGAGAGAGAAATATTATTGGTTTTGCCCGAGGAGAGAGGAAGAATTTCTATGAAAAATAAAGGAAACTAGGGCAGAATTGAGGTGAGGTTTAGGAGACCTAGAGGACATGGATCAGATGGAGGGTGTGATTGTGCATAAGCTGGCCTACTACTGGAAGAGATATACTGCATAGAAACTAACAGTCAACCAACAAAATCAAGCAATCAATGAAATGAATGCATCTTAGGAAAAATAGAGTTTTGCATTAAAATGGCCTAAACTATGATGTATAGAAGGAAATGTTGGGAAATGTTGTAAGAAAGGAAAGCATGCAAAATGACTATTGCAAATCAAGAAGTGAACATGATAAAGAAGATCTAAAGCAAAGAAAAATTGGACTATCAACCTACTAGAGAGCTGCAAACACTAGAAGTCCTAGGAATGCGGAAAATCTATGTTTTTGGGGCAGCAAGAGAGTATTTGCCTCAAAACATGGTCCTAGAGGAAGGAAGAGAGGCCAAGGCACTTTTGCTAGCCTTTTGAATCTTTTCTAATCATTGCTTAACCTGCTACAGAAATCACAAATGGAAGCAAGCTACTAAATCATCAAAAGCAACCTAGTCTTTACCATAAGAGAAATACATCTAACAACAAACTAATTTGCAAACTGAAGTAAAGCATACAAATACAAGTAAAGAGAAGCTTGGCTACTTGGATTAGGCCCTAACCCAAGACCTTCAGTCCTTTGAGGTAACTCAGTGCTAGCTCAAAAAGGATTCCATCGTCATTATCAAAAAATAGCAAGATTACATAAAACTGTCATAAAATAGTAAGCTCAAAATTTGAGCAGAGTTTACACAAGAAAAAAAAATATGACCCTAGTGAGGCCCTAGGTCTCTCTACTTATACATCTAAAGGTACCAACAGCTTCCTTATAATCATGGAGACTTGGCTCCCAAAACTCGAGATAACTATTAATCATCTTCCACTTGCTCGATTTCCTTCTAGTGCATGATTCAGCTGCTTGTACTCCGAGCTGAATGAAGGGGAATTCGAAGTGAGGATTCATCTCGGAGCAATAAATGAGGGGGATTCCCTCCTATAAGTCCTCTCCTCTGTCTACTTCGAGTTATTGTTGTAGTTTGACCACTATATCCTTGACTTTAACCTCGAAATCCATTAATAATCTGCATTAAATACATGTTAGACCACATGGCATAATACCTAACTCAACTCGCCCTATAAGCATAAATATAATAAAAAAATCATACAATAAGCTAAGAGAATGGTTGATTTTACTAGGTTAGGAGGTAAAATGAGCCCATATAATTGTTGGGTTGTGTTATATTCTTTCCACATAGTTAACAGGGGGTTTGAGGGGTACCCGTAACCCCACTTTATGGGGTCCGGGGCAGCGCCCCAGAAAATTTTGGTTTTTTGCCCTATTTTAGTTGGGCGAACCCACCTATGTTTTGGCATGATTTCGCACATGTTTTTTGATGCGATGGTTTTCGGTCCATGGTTTTGGACGCGATGGTTTTCAGTCCATGGTATTGGATGCTTCAGCATGTATAAATATGTATTGTAACATTGGAAGCAAAATATGAAAAATCAAGCTGGTAGTCCCGGTTTAGGAATCCAGTGGGAAATATCTGTGTATATGTGTTTTATGTGTTACTCTCTCACATTTTTATTTTTTGTGTGATTTATATTTTGTATGCAGGTAATTTTTGTACGGGGTTAAAACCTACATTTGGTATCAGAGTTGTTTTGGCTTCAAGGGGATGCCTTTGTTGCTGAGGGGTTTCGCTCAGGCCTGTGGTAGACTTTGTTCAGTGGGAGATCTGCGAGATCGATTCTAGTGGTGAAAGAAGATGGCGAGCATCAGAAAGATAGAGATTCAAAAGTTCAATGGTCAGAGTTTTGAGTTGTGGAAACTCAAGATGGAGGATCTAGTGGTGGATAAAGATCAGTGGATCGCGGTAGATCCGAGTACTAAACCAACAGGAGTGACCAATGCAGAATGGAAGAAGCTAGATCAGAAGGAAAAGAGCACAATACGATTGTGTGTCTCGGATTCAGTATTGCTAAATGTATCAGGGGAAGCTACGGCGAAGGCTCTGTGGGACAAGTTAGGGACTTTGTACCAATCTAAGTCTCTGGTGAATAAACTATTCCTGCGGAAAAAGTTGTATAACCTGAGGATGAAAGATGGAGACTCGTGTACAGAGCATTGAATGCGTTTAATACTGTGGTAAGTCAGTTATATTGTTGATCTTAAAAATTTCAGATGAAGATAAGTGCATCAGTTTGTTGTGTTCTCTACTAGATTCGTGGGATAGTCTGGTTATTGCAATAGGTAGCAATGCAACTGCTTTGCAGTTTGGTGAAATAGTCTCAGCCTTACTGATGGAGGAGATGAGAAAGAAAAATATGGACAACCAGAATGGTGATGCCTTGTCTGTACGAGGACGGTCCCAGAACAGAAACAAAAATAAGTCATCGAGTGGGAGATCTAAATCTAGAGGGAGATCTAATCTCCAGGAAAACCTACAAAGGTGGTGTGCTGGAAATGCGGAAAGGAAGGGCACTTCAGAAGGGAGTGTAAATCTAAAGCTCCTGATAAAGGAAAGGGATCTGATGATGCTCCTTCTTCAGAGGCGAAAACCACCTCAGATGAAGGTGGGGATGTGTACTTGGCTTCTTCAAGTACACATGTAGATCATGAGGCATGGTTGATTGACTCAGGTGCATCCTTTCACTTCACTCCCCATAGAGAGTGGTTCTTGCGAGTATGAGAAATACGATGGTGGTGATGTATTCTTAGGAGATGATAGGAAGGCTAGAATCATTGGTCGCGGAAAAGTAAAGTTGAAGTTACAAGGTGGAAGGGTTAGAACCCTTCCGGGTGTTCTGCATATTCCTGCGTTGGCCAGAAATCTGATTCTGTAAGCAAGTTGGATGATGCAGGTGTAAAGACAGTGTTCGAGAAGGATACCTGCAAGATGGTTCGAGGAGCACTGGTATTGATGCGGGGAGTTCGGATTGGAACTCTGTACAAGTTGCAAGGTAGCACTGTTGTTGACGGGTGCAATAGTTCTATGGTTCCTGAAAATGGAGCAGAAAATCTAGTGGTCTCTGGAGAGAAGACCATGTTGTGGCATCAAAGGCTTGGACATATTGGAGAGAAGGGCCTTCGAATACTTCATGGTAAAGGTATGGTAGAAGGTATGAGTAATAGCTCTCTGGATTTTGATTTCTGTGAAAATTGTGTATATGGGAAGCAGAATCAGGTGAGTTTCCCCTCTGGTGGTAAGAGGACGAAACAAATATTA
The DNA here is from genome assembly GCA_000404065.3 of Pinus taeda. Lineage (NCBI taxonomy): Eukaryota > Viridiplantae > Streptophyta > Pinopsida > Pinales > Pinaceae > Pinus > Pinus taeda. Next base: position 78,189 of record APFE030306235.1, read on the forward strand.
GAGCTTGTGCACAGTGATGTGTTTGGACTTGTGAAAGTTCCATCACTGGGTAAGTCTGTGTACTATGTATCATTTATAGATGACTTCTCAAGGAATACATGGATATATTTCCTTAAGAATAAATCTGAAGTCTTTGATAAGTTTAAAGAATTTAAGGCTCTGGTGGAAAATCAAACAGAGAAGAAGACAAAGGTGCTGAGGACAAATAATGGTGGAGAATTATGCAGCAAGGAATTTGAAGAATTTTGTAAGAAGTGTGGTATAGCACGGAAGAAGACTACTCCATATACACCTCAGCAAAATGGAGTCGTAGAAAGAATGAACAAAACATTGATGGAAAGGGCAA